>CM077210.1:3276935-3394435 GCA_039654625.1 Rhinogobio ventralis | reverse complement strand
CATTTCAATATAACCAACAAAGCAAAGAGTGCTCTTTTTCAGAATAACCTGTTGTCACTCAGTTAGTAGCTATAGGGCCAGATTTACTAAACAGGGCAAATTAGTGTGAGAGCGCAATCCCATAAAAGCACAGATGGGAGTGTAAAGTTCAGTGTGTGATCTACTGACGACACACAAATTAAACGACACAGACGCAGCCGGATCATTTCCATAATGACCAACACAATCCACCAGTTAGCGTCTGGTTTAAGACTTGCTTTTCTTGTGCGGTAAGTAATGGCGTAAACACCAGTAAATTGACGAGCACAAACCCTAGTAAATCATCTTGCGTGATTCATTTAAATACTCTCCTCACATAAATTTTGCTCCTGAAAGGTAAACTCCAACAAATGCATGTGCAATAAGATCAGCCGCAAAAATAACCCTGTCCACGCGTTTCAGCGCTAATGTTTCACTGCGTGTCTTTAGTAAATCCTGACAGTAGTTTTTTTATGCCAAAAAGAGTGTGGCTTGGCGCAGGCTGTTAGTAAATCTGGCATATAAGCTACTAAAGTCATGATAGCAGTATTTGGTAGGAACTAGCCACTGCAGTTACATATTAACTGAATAATAGAAATGACAATGTTCTTTGCATGAACACTGTAGTGTCTATATGCTGACTGCACATCATTAATACGATGTTTTTTTTTTAACTTGTTGAATATGCTTAGACTGCAATTTAGTTTAATAATGAATGCAAAGCATTAACTTTTATTGATTAACTAGACACAACAGAACATTTCATTAGCCAAAGAGTGCATGCAGATTGTGATAACTAGCGAGCGACTGACTCAGAGAGAGAGAGGAAGGGAGAGGTGAGGTATGTAAACAGACGATCACAGCTGCTCTCTCACTCTCCACCAGTGGCTCTTTTAGGGCATGTTTACACGACACTGTTTTCAACTGATAACGGAAAACTTTTAATGTGTTTTGGGCCGTTCATTTACACGACAACAGCGTTTTTGGTGCCTGAAAACGCAAGCTTTTGAAAATGGGTTTCAAAGTGCAAGATTTTGAAAACTATGTCTTTACCGTCTCCATGTAAACATCAAAAATGCGAATTTGTGGAAATTGTGACGTCATGTGCATGGTTTACATGTTACAGTGGTTCAGAGCGTGTATCAAAGTGCCACGTGATTTGAGAGGCTGCTCACTGCAGAGCAAATGGGTGGAGCGTACATGTAGCTCCTCCCCACTAGAACTCCAGAGAGGAGGGGCGAATGTCATTTGTGCCTAATGGGTGGAGCTAGAATATCCAACCACACCCTAACCCTACCCACAACTCCATCCCTCCATTGGAGCTCCAAAGAGGAGGAGCTGAATGTCATTTGTGCCTAATGGGTGGAGCTAGAATATCCAACCACACCCTAACCCTAACCACAACTCTATCCCTCCATTGGAGCTCCAAAGAGGAGAAGCTGAATGTCATTTGTGCCTAATGGGTGGAGCTAGAATATCCAACCACACCCTAACCCTACCCACAACTCCATCCCTCCATTGGAGCTCCAAAGAGGAGGAGCTGAATGTCATTTGTGCCTAATGGGTGGAGCTAGAATATCCAACCACACCCTAACCCTAACCACAACTCTATCCCTCCATTGGAGCTCCAAAGAGGAGAAGCTGAATGTCATTTGTGCCTAATGGGTGGAGCTAGAATATCCAACCACACCCTAACCCTACCCACAACTCCATCCCTCCATTGGAGCTCCAAAGAGGAGGAGCTGAATGTCATTTGTGCCTAATGGGTGGAGCTAGAATATCCAACCACACCCTAACCCTACCCACAACTCTATCCCTCCATTGGAGCTCCAAAGAGGAGAAGCTGAATGTCATTTGTGCCTAATGGGTGGAGCTAGAATATCCAACCACACCCTAACCCTACCCACAACTCCATCCCTCCATTGGAGCTCCAAAGAGGAGAAGCTGAATGTCATTTGTGCCTAATGGGTGGAGCTAGAATATCCAACCACACCCTAACTCTACCCACAACTCCATCCCTCCATTGGAGCTCCAAAGAGGAGGAGCTGAATGTCATTTGTGCCTAATGGGTGGAGCTAGAATATCCAACCACACCCTAACCCTACCCACAACTCCATCCCTCCATTGGAGCTCCAAAGAGGAGGAGCTGAATGTCATTTGTGCCTAATGGGTGGAGCTAGAATATCCAACCACACCCTAACCCTACCCACAACTCTATCCCTCCATTGGAGCTCCAAAGAGGAGGAGCTGAATGTCATTTGACTCTGCAGAATGGTTCGCGGCTGGGGGCGATCTCTGCGAACCCATGAATCATGCGGATAATAGACTGTCTATTAGTATGAAGTGTCTATTTCCTGATCTCTGATTAGTTTTATACATTTTAATGAGGTTAATGTAGTTAATAGTCTCTGTTTAGCTGACCCACCCGTAGAACAAACAAAACAAGCCCTGAAAATTGATAAAAGAATACATATTATACAGACACTTAATATTTTATGGTATTAGATGAGTTAATTGCATCTGATAGATTATACTTTCAATAAAACATTTGCAATGAGTTTGTAAAAGCTGTTTTTATGCATGTTTGGCATGAGTTTTTGCTGCATTTACACTGTTCTGACCAGCAGGCGTCACCAGCGTGTGGCGTTTTGAACTCTTCAAAACAGCTAGTGAATCATTTTGCGAAGCAATTGGTTTTAAAAAACTTTGTTTCTCCCATCACTAACTTCTGGCCTGGCATGCATAATACAGCCTTTTTAGAAGGGATGCACAATATATCGGCCAACATATTGGTATTGCACAATATATGTTCATTTTTAATGTCATCGTTATCGGCCCGATAAGAAAATTTGCTCAATATATTAAAGCTGATAAATAAATGTATTATTTCCTTCAGCTGAGACACTTCAGATGCGCACTGTTCACCATGATGGTTTGAATTGTTTGAAATATGATTGGAATCACTTTGAAAAAGGAAAATACAGTTCAGTGCAACATGTGCAGTGCAAGTCTGTCATATAGATTAAATTAAATTATAATATACTGACAAAGGAGAACTTCTCTTTCCCTGTGCAGGTTTTGTCCTTCAGTTCTGTCTCTGATGTTCACTCTCATTTTGAGACCCTCACCTCATCGATCAACAGTCCATCGGCCTCCTACATCCTCAAACTGGCCAACCGCATCTATGGAGAGAAAACCTTCTGCTTCTTACCTGTGAGTCCATTCGGCCTGTAATAATGAGACATGTTGATGCTCTCTGTGTGCTGTGAGACGGTTGCTTTATTTTGTGCTGCAGGAGTATCTGGAGTCCACGCTGAAGCTGTACCACGCTGACCTTCAGGCTGTGGACTTCATTAGAGCGACTGAGGACTCACGAAAGCTCATTAACACATGGGTGGAGGAGCAGACGGAGAGTGAGAACAACACTTCCATAAACACTTCTATTTCAAATAAAACAATCATCTTGGACCTGTTGCTAGAAAACCTTTTTTAAAGCCACAGATATGAAGTCAGAAACACAAACTTGTGTTTTTCAGATAAAATCAAAGATCTTCTCAAGCCGGGAATGGTGACTGGGATGACCAAACTGGCTCTGGTTAATGCCATCTACTTCAAAGGGAACTGGCTGCAGAGATTTAATGCTCAAGACACCAAAGAAATGCCATTTAAGATGAACCAGGTGCGATTCTTATTTCACACAGAAACGTTTCTGTGCTGAATCTGTCAGGGTTTCAGTGGGTCTTAAATGTCTTAAAGGCATAGATCACCCAAAATGAAAATTAGCCCATGATTTACTCATTCTCAAGCCATCCATAGGTGTATATGACTTTCTTCTTTCAGACGAATACAATTAGAGTTATATTAAAATATATCCTGGCTCTTCCAAGCTTTATAATGGCAGTGAATGGCAGCCCAAAAATTGCATCCATCCATTATAAAAGTGCTCCACACAGCTCCGGGGGGTTAATAAAGGCCTTCCTGAGCGAATCGATGGGTTTTTGTAAGACAAATATCCATATGTAACACGGTACAAAGTAAAATATCTAGCTACCGCCAGACCACCTTCTATATTCAAATTATGAAAAAAGTGTAACTGGCATTTTGAACTGCGAGAGGCGCTACACTTTCTGCGTAAGTTGCATTCTACATGTTGTCACTTCTTCTTCACTACATGTGAGACTCTCCATCATTGTCCGACTGCGGTTTGAACATAAAAGGCTGAACAGTTTCGGACATTTTCAGTGTGTCTGCGTGAGGTAATCAGAGCTGCTAACACCTCTTGAAGCTCCGCCCTCTTCTTGAAAGGGGGTCGGGAGCAGCCGCTCATTTGCATTTAAAGGGACACCCACAAAAAACGGCAATTTTGACATGCTATAAAAAGTGATCTGTGGGGTAGTTTAAAGGATTAGTTAACTTCAAAATGAACATTTTCTGCTAATTTACTCACCCCCATCTCATCTAAGTTCATGTCTTTCTTCAGTTTTTTGAGGAAAACATTTCAGGATTTTTCTCGACATAATGGTTTTAAATTGCAACCAACGGTTGAAGGCCCAAATCAATGCCGTTTTTAAAGGGCTTCGAAGGGCTCTACACGATCCCAGACGAGGAATAGGGTCTTATCTAGCTAAACTATCGGCCATTTCATTTTTGCATGACATATGATGTCATCACGTCGGAAAGGTCACGGCCGTGACGTAGGTGGAAGTACCGACCCAGTGTTAAAACAACGAAATCAAACGCCCTTTACAAAAATAAAAGGTAAAACAACAATGTCGGACAATTTTAAAGTTGGAGGAGAACATGAGATGGTGTTTTTCAGCACTGGGTCGGTACTTCAACCTACCTTGGCCGTGTCCTTTCCGACGTGATGACGTTATACGTCGTGAAAAAGAACAACACAGAAGACGCGCATTTGAGGTTAAAAAGTATATAAATGTTTTTTTGTTTTTTTTTAAATGCCCGATGGTTTGGCTAGATAAGACCCTATTCCTCGTCTGGGATCGTGCAGAGTCTCTGAAGCCCTTCCTTTGAAACTGCATTGATTTGGACCTTCAACCGTTGGTTGCAATTGAAAACCATTATGTGGAGAAAAATCCTGTAATCTTTTCCTCAAAAAACGTAATTTCTTTTTCGACTGAAGAAAGAAAGACATGAACATCTTGGATGAGATGGGGGTGAGTAAATGATCAGGAAATTTTTAAGCTAAACCTTTAAGCTAAAACTTCACATCCACACTCTGGGGACATCAGAGACTTATTTTACATCTTGTAAATTAACCTTCATAAAACCTGCAGAAACTCTACATCATATCCACCTGACACAGAGTCTTATTCTTCCTCGTTACTCTCTCATTCGTACATGTATCTGTCTTCCATTAGAATGAGAGCCGACCAGTGCAAATGATGTACCAGAAGAAAAAGTTCCCCTTCAACTACATCTATGAGCAGCGCTTGCAGGTGCTGGAGTTGCCATACGTAAAGGAGGAGCTCAGCATGTTGATCCTTCTTCCTGAGGAAACTCAGGATGGCTCTGACCCTCTTCTAAAGGTCGGCAAGAAGTTTTTGTACTGATCTTGATTGTATTTGGTATCTTGTATGTTCAGAGACTCACAATATTTGTATGTGTGTGTTTGACAGCTGGAGAGCGGGTTGACCCTTGACAAGCTTCATGAATGGACCAACAGAAACAATATGGACACCCAGACAGACATCATAGTCCATTTGCCAAAGTTTAAACTGGAGGTTGAGAGCTCCTTAGCAGAAACATTGATGGGGATGGGGATGACTTCTGTGTTCCAGGATGGGAAGGCTGATCTGACAGGCATGAGCAGTCAGGGTGGCCTCTTCGTTTCAGCGGTGGCCCACAAGGCGTTTGTTGATGTAAATGAAGAGGGCACAGAGGCGGCAGCAGCTACAGCAGCCCTTGTGGCCTTCTGTATGTTTCGAGAAGAGCACTTCATGGCAGATCACCCGTTCTTATTCTACATCAGGCACAACCCCACCAATAGCATCCTCTTCTTTGGCAGATTCAGAGGCCCATCCTAAATTTGTGATGCCTGTCTAACACCAAATATAAACAAATGCTATTAAACCATTTACATTTTATGTGTTCTGTTTATTAAGAGCAAGCATCACAACACAAAGATGATGTCTACAAATATTTACTTGAAATAAACACTGTTTTTAAGGAAAATTAATCGCCTGCAACGCAATACATTTAACACAAATTTTGATAATGCACAATATTTGTGTGCAAATTTGCTAGCTGATAAAAAGTAAAAAAGCAAAATACAGTCATGAGGCAGGCTTATGTTTCTGTTTGCTAAAGAATGGAAAATGCAGCTGAAACACTACATCAGCACTATCTCTAATACAATCAGAGCGGTATTTGAGGTCAAGCGTATAACATTATGTTCAGGAACTCGTGCACAGAAATGAGATGTCAAGGAAACTTTGCGGTGCAAGTAACATTAATTATATATTACATACAATTTGGAAGTAAAACTAAAAATGTGTTGCATATTGAATTGGTGCAGAGATGAGTATGTGTATTTTGTAAAACGTTTGTAACTGCTCTTTATCACTTAATTAGAAGCACATTTTGTCATCCGTTAGGGACTACTGAACAAAAACAGCAACATTTGTGCCCCTATTATGCTATTTTAAAGCCTCCAAATTTTGTTTTGGAGTCTCTTTTACATGCATCAAAGGTCAAAAAACACAAATTTTCTCATAATATACATTGTACATCACCACATTTTTTAATGATTCTCAAACGACTCGACGGATACACTCGATTATACACACTGTAAAGTTGATTTTACCATATCAATCCGAGTTTGTATTGTAAAGTGAACGCTCTTTTGCGCTATTCAAGGCTATATAGCTATAATCCATTGAATAAAAGTATTGTTTTTCATGCTGCTAAGAGGAACAATGGCCAATTACACGCTGCAAAGTTTTTGGAAGAGACATATACATGTACACAGATCCGGCATAGCATTATGACCACTCAGGTGAAGTGAATAACACTGATAATCTCTGCATCACGGCACCTGTTAGTGGGTGGGATATATTAGGCAGCAAGTGAACATTTTGCCCTTAAAGTTGATGTGTTAGAAGCAGGAAAAATGGGCAACTGTAAGGATTTGAGCGAGTTTGACAAGGGACAAATTGTGATGGCTAGACGACAGAGCATCTCCAAAACTGCAGCTCTTGTGGGGTGTTCCCGGTCTGCAGTGGTCAGTATCTATCAAAAGTGCTCCAAGGAAGGAACAGTGGAGAACCAGTGACAGGGTCATGGGCGGCCAAGGCTCATTGATGCACGTGAGGAGTGAAGGCTGGCCCGTGTGGTCCGATCAAACAGACGAGCTACTGGAGCTCAAATTGCTCAAGAAGTTAATGCTGGTTCTGATAGAAAGGTGTCAGAATACACAGTATTCTCTTTCAGCAGGATAATGCTCCTGCCACAAAGCAAAAATGGTTCAGGAATGGTTTGAGGAACACAACAAGTTTGAGGTGTTGACTTGGCCTCCAAATTCCCCAGATCTAAATCCAATCGAGCATCTGTGGGATGTGCTGAACAAACAAGTCCGATCCATGGAGGCCCCACCTCGCAACTTACAGGACTTAAAGGATCTGCTGCTACACAGCACACCTTCAGGGGTCTGTAAATGCGTGTTTCAATCTCGAAATTTCAATTGACGGTGATAACTAGCCTGAGACAAAAATATGGCATGTCAAAATAGATACGCGCAGACTCATAGATATTTTTGAAATTCCTTTCGAATTAATTGTAAAAGTCTCACAGTAAAATTAAAATCTGAAATTTTATTTGAAACTAAAGTTCAGGTAAATGTTAAATTATCCATCTGATTAGTAAAATTAAAATGTATGACTGCAAATCCATTTAAATAACTTACAACAACTTCAAACAACTAATAAATTGTGATTTTTATTGCAACATGTTGTTTATTATGATGCATAAATCAAAGTAAACAAAGTAATATACAGACAGTGATGCATGTGCAACAACAGTAATGTTCATAGTTCCGATCTACAGTCTTAACATAATATAACTTGTTCGAAGTGTAGGCTATATAATATGTAGCTCGCCCACTGATCAGCAAAACGCCCTTTTTTGGTAGTCACCCTACACACACACACACACACACAGGGCGGGGCCTCCTCAACACTCAACCCGACACACACCCACACCACCACATCAATGCAGATTTAATATTAAACACATTTTTAATGAACATTTTAGAAGTTAACCACATCTTTTAGAACATCCAGTTAATATTTTATCACGTAGCCACTACAATACTTCACAGGCCTAGGGAACTTGCGAACAAAACCACAGGACAACTGAACTATGGCGAAAGGACATCGTTTACAAATGTAAAATAATACATTTATAAGTGAGTTGAAAGGTGGTTGCACAAACTCGTACTTACGGAGAGTTCGGCCGAATAGGTTCCTGACGTCATCATGCAATGACGTCATTTCTTTTCAAACTGTGTCATGTTATATCAAGGAAACATTCAAATAAAGTAATCTGTGTCAATGCATATTGTTATAAAGTTATTTGCGTGAGTGCATTTAGCAGATCATTGCCTTTCAAGTTAATGGCGTTATTATGTATATAATTAGTATGTCTTAAATCGTAGTATGTTGAAAAGAGTATTCCAAAGATACCCGGATGGTCTACTATTTCCGAAATGCAGATCGACGCACACTATAACAGCTGATCTTACCCACAAACCATTGCGAGTTGGACGAGGATTCGATTAGAACTACAAACGCGGCTAAAAAGTGTTAAAAAACTACAAACATGACGGATGTCAGAGAGGTTTAGAATAAGGGGCTTGAGTGACCAATTATCAGTATTTAACCTGACAAAAAGATATTTATTCAATGTCATCCACATTATATTATTGTGAACTTTTGTGATGATACGTTTGGCCATTAACTTTTAAATGCATCATTATATTTAAACTGCAAACACATGAGGAGAGTCTCTGCATGAAAGACCTACAAATGGCAGATTAACGTGCTACTAACTACATTTCTCTCCGATACGGTAGGAAATTAAATTGAATGTGGAGGATTTGAACTGTGACGATGATTGACAGGGCAGTGCACGTGACTAAGCGACAGTCCATTAAAGATGACGAAGTAGTATGTCCCAATGCTTGCATACTCTTCTGCTACACACTCAAAAGTATGTACTTTTTCTTCAGAAGAAGAGTACAAACTTTTAGGTCGTAGTATAAGTAGGTGTATGCTTCATTCCTGAATAAATCAGTCATGTTTTAAATTCATGTTTTAAATAATTTCAAATATCAATATTCAACGTTTTATGTTTAAAACATCAAATGCAGGTTATTCATTTGTCACCTCTGAGCTGCATTAGACAGCTAAATGCCACTTCAGATGCAGCTTCTGTATTTCCTCTCCATTGCAAAGATGAATTTTATTTAATTTGATTGGTAACAGCCCTATTGTGACTTATTATTATAATTAAATTTGATTAAATTATGAAATTGACACAAAATATGATGCATGCAAACAATTAGGTTTTAAAAAAAATACAATTATAAAGGTAAAAATGCCCATAAAAAGGTAAATCAATTGAAACGTATTGGAAAATATATTTGTGAACTGACTAGCACAGAATATGAAAAATATCAAAAACTTTAGGAGTCAGCTGTCCACAGCAGTCCTAAACCTGCCACGGTACCAGCATAATAACAAACTCAGCAAAATATTGTTTAATTATCGCACACCCTAATCAAAATTTATCACAGTAGAATTGTGCAAGGTTGAAAGTTGAGACATCCCACATAAAAGAGGGGACAGATTTGGCATTTTGCACATCCCTAAGTTTTGATCATTCATACTATTTCACTTACTTCATATTTTAATAATAATAATAATATTATTATTCTGTTAATGATCAGGCAAGTTTAATATATGATGGTGGTCCGACAGTGAGCCTGAAGTGGTGGTCCGATATCTGGAAATCAGGATCTTACTATCTGGGCTTTTGCTTACAGTTTACACTTTGAAAATATCTCCTGCGCCCCTGGATATAATGCATGCAGACTAAAAAATGTATGTTCTGTTTTAAAGCAAATATGATTTTCACAACCCTGTTAATAAGCCCTATAAAAGCAATAAATGATTTAATAAAAAAAATAATAAATCTGTTTATTCTTTACTATAAAGCATTCAGCATGAGGTCACAATGTAAAACTGCCAAACAAAGCGTTTAAAAATGCAACAAACAAAAAAAATACGCAGTTACATTAAAAGACCAAAAAAAAAAAACATTATGTTGTTTTATGTCTATTAGACCCTTTTCACATTTCCGGGTTTCTCAGAGCGGAAGTCGTCATAGTTGGGTTAATTTTTATAGCGGTGAATGAGAGTATACATTAAATATATTATATAAATACAAATAGCAAAAGAAAAACGCAACAATTGTGATTTCACAACTTTCAAAAAGAGGGGAAAAAATACAGTGAGATTGATAACGGCAGTGAAAAGAGAAATACGTTATTTTTACCGTCACTCCCATAAACGCTGTATTAGAAACACCCTCACAGCAGCGGTAAGTTGTTTTTTGTAATTTGATGCAAAAGTAATATAATACGAACTATTAGTGTTATAAATGTACATAACATTTTTAAAAAATGAAAATACAAAAAACGTTGCAGGATTTACGATATTGATGACAGTTAAAACGCGTCATCACCGTCTGTGAAAAGGGTCCATAGTTGGCCCTACCATTTTAGTCCTTTTTAAAGTTAATCCACCTTTTATAATGTAAATGTGTTAAAAAAGCATGCGGGCGCAGCCATTTGTAAATTCAATGGGTCTGGCTTCTGTCATTCGCCTCTAGTTATTTTTAGCTGTAGAAAGAGTAAGTTATGAATATAACTATGGATCTGTGAGACCGAAGGCGGACCGAAGGATGACCATCACTACTACATAGAATGAAACCTTTGTTCCGCCTTCTCTCGAGACCTTATGTAAACAAAGTCATGCCCATGACCCCAGAGGTGGAGCTTCCCGTACTATAAAAGCGGGACGAACTTCCGGATTGTACTCTTACCTTGAACGCCTTAAGCTGCGTTTCCACCGAAATTACCCGAAACAATTTGTCCCAGGAACTTTTTTCCCCCCAGACCTGTTGCTGTCTGCGTTTCCATCGTGGTCTAAAGTACCGTGAAGATTAGGCACGCGACTTTCCAATTCCCGCTGGCTTTCGTCCTCTGCATATAAGCTTAATAAAGCCTGAAGCTCGTCGTCGGTCCATTGGTTGTATTTTTTAAACTCCATTGTTGATTCGAATAGCAAACAACTCTTACTACAGGCACCGCAACAGACTGTAAAAATGGTGGTTGAAACAAAATGCTGTGCAGTCAACCAATCAGAGTCAACCAGCCAATCAGTACCCAAGTCCCACCCCCAGTTCCTGAAATTTGAAAAAGTACTACCTGGCAAGCAGGGACTTTCTGAGGGGGAAATCTTTACCCAGAACTTCAATTAGATCCTGGTCCCTGTGGTCGAAACACACCGAGTACCACCCCAAAGTCCCTAGATCCTGGGGAAAGGTCCTGCGGTGGAAACTTTTAGGCTATTAGGTCTTAAAAGAAGGCGGAACAAAGGTTTCCTTCTGTTTAGATCGTAGTGACGGTTAGGGTGAGGTCGAAACAGATGAGCTTGTGTTGTTGGTATTTCTGACCATATTTTTTTATGTATTGTCGTAATTATAAACACACTGCTTTGTACTGAAAATAGTTTTACTGTTTAATGCACTTTTCAATATTTTTTTAGTTATTTACCTATTGTACTAAATTCCTTATTGTATGGGTAGCATTTCTATGTGTATTATGTAGTTGTGTGTCATAGCAGTCTTTGTTTACTTTTTAGTTTTGTTTTCTGTCGCCATCTTCTACAAGTGGTAAATGTGCGTGCATGAATGTAAGTTCATTTATCTTTGTATTTATCAGCTATGCCGCGATATATTAACCCTTTCATGTCGTGACTGTATATCTGATCGTTGTGACTGCTCATATCGTGATTTAATGTGTTTAGAAGTGAGGCACGGTGTAATTCACGTATATGTTTAGCGCCATTTAACGCGCTGTAGACAATATTAACGTAGAGTGAATTCAGAGTGATTGGGACACTTTTTGCCATTGAGATGACTTGGAAAAAGTGTCCCAATCACTCTGAATTCACCCTATATAAATGATGTATACGGAGGTAAATGATTATGCAACTGTGTGCAAACATATTCTGATATATTTTATTTGTTTATTGCAGACTAAACCACATTTTATCTCTTCTGTTATCCTAATGGCTGTATGCTGGACATGTAAATTGACATCCTGAAGAGATTACAGATAAATGATCTTCTGTCTCCTGTCACACTTCCTGCGGGAGTGGACTAGCATTCCACCTAACTTCAGTAAATAGTAGTCCTTTACATTTGGTCCTTCGAGCCAGATGCTATAGCCACTATGGTGACATGGAGCTACAGACACCACATTGTTCACCAGATACCACGCATCCTGCTCAACTGCAAGCCAGAGCTTGTCAGATCCCTTCATATTTGCAGACTTATGAGGTAGCCTTGCCCAAATCCCTTCTGCCAGTTACTGGGCCTTACGAGCCATATCAGCAGCCAAAGATGGACCATGCAGCGGCACCGTTGACCCTCAATGGGCAGGCTGAGCCCGCTTTGACTGGGGTACAGCCGACTAGGCATGAGTTATCATCTCTGCAGTATGGACCAGCTCCTGCCATAGTCAGTGGGGACAGTATAGACGCGTGGTCTGGTGGAGCAGCTAGATGTTATGAGATCTCCTTCCTCTTCCCGTTACACATCTCCAGATATAACAGCCAGTCAGAGTGTGAGTTAAGTAGTGGCACCGTTTCTCCCTTCTCTGAGCAAATGGAACAGGTTCAAGCTTACTCACCACCCATCGTTAGGCCAAAGGCTACTGCAGTTCCAGCCATCCGGTTACTGGATTCAGAGCCACTCACTTCATGCCTTGGGGCACCCAGGGACGTCTCCCAGCAGTCAGGACAGTGGCAGACATCTCCGACTACAGCCCATATGGTGTACAGCACTCCCACACCACTACCCTTTATTCAGCTGCCAGCAGCGACGTATGTGAGGCACACACCAGCGGCATGCAGTGCAACTTCCTCTTCTGCTTCCTATAATCTCATATCATCTTTGCCGCAAACCATCACGTCAGTGAACTTACCTATAGCCACGACGGTACGCAATACTCTGGTGCCACCAGTCTACCAATTACAGATCCCTGCACATAGCCAGTTACAGTACCAACCAACACCTGTGCCAGATCTGTATCAGCTTTCCCCCCTGGTCACGGGATATTATACACCTCAGCCCCTCAGTCAGTCTTCAGTGCAGAACTGGTATCCTACTCCAGCGGCACACACTGTGTTATTTCCGCCATCACATGCACATCCAGTATGCCAGCCAGCACCTGCAGCACCTGCCCTTCAACCAGTCCCAGTCCCATCGCTGCCAAAACTTGTGAATGACAGTGAAAGAGAGTTCACAGATCTGAAGATAGCCATCGACAATCTGCTGAAACCCTACACTGAGCTCACAGAACACTACAAATATTGTGTGCTGATGGAGCAGTTGGTCCTTGACGAAGCAAGACTGATAGCCCAAGTGTGCCGTCACCATCCTGGACCTTACACAGCAGCTATGGCAGCTCTGCAGCACCAATACGGCCAACCACACCAGTTAGCACAAAGTGAAGTTGCGGCTCTAATGAACTCACCAGAAATCAAGACTGGAGATTCGAAAGCATTCCAGAACTTTGCCCCGGTGGGTATGCTTACATCTCTGGAGGGACCACAAGGAAGAGAGCTTACCTGTAGCGGTCATGTTGATAGGCTGCTTAGTAAACTCCCTAAACACTATAGGGATGGTTTTATAGAGTACCTCCAGTTAAGGGGAAGACAGTCTTAATCCATATAATTTGCATGACCTTGCAGAGTGGTTGAAGATCAACATCAATAGACCGCATCTACGTGACACCACCTAGCCATACAGGATGTGTCTTCCTTTTAATAAACAGAACACACAAAATGTAAATGGTTTAATAGCATTTGTTTATATTTGGTGTTAGACAGACATCACAAATTTAAGATGGGCCTCTGAATCTGCCAAAGAAGAGGATGCTATTGGTGGGGTTGTGCCTGATGTAGAATAAGAACGGGTGATCTGCCATGAAGTGCTTTTCTCGAACCATATCGTTGGCCACAAGGGCTGCTGTAGCTGCTGCCGCCTCTGTGCCCTCTTCATTTACATCAACAAACGCCTTGTGGGCCACCGCTGAAACGAAGAGGCCACCCTGACTGCTCATGCCTGTCAGATCAGCCTTTCCATCCTGGAACACAGAAGTCATCCCCATCCCCATCAATGTTTCTGCTAAGGAGCTCTCAACCTCCAGTTTAAACTTTGGCAAATGGACTATGATGTCTGTCTTGGTGTCCATATTGTTTCTGTTGGTCCATTCATGAAGCTTGTCAAGGGTCAACCCACTCTCCAGCTGTCAAACACACACATACAAATATTGTGAGTCTCTGAACATACAAGATACCAAATACAATCAAGATCAGTACAAAAACTTCTTGCCGACCTTTAGAAGAGGATCAGAGCCGTCCTGAGTTTCCACAGGAAGAAGGATCAACATGCTGAGCTCCTCCTTTACGTATGGCAACTCCAGCACCTGCAAGCGCTGCTCATAGATGTAGTTGAAGGGGAACTTTTTCTTCTGGTACATCATTTGCACTGGTCGGCTCTCATTCTAATGGAAGACAGATACATGTACGAATGAGAGAGTAACGAGGAAGAATAGGACTCTGTGTCAGGTGGATATGATGTAGAGTTTCTGCAGGTTTTATGAAGGTTAATTTACAAGATGTAAAATAAGTCTCTGATGTCTCCAGAGTGTGGATGTGAAGTTTTAGCTTAAAGGTTTAGTTCACTTGAAATTGAAAATTTCCTGATAATTTACTCACCCCCATCTCATCCAAGACGTTCATGCCTTTCTTTCTTCAGTCGAAAAAAAAAATTAAGTTTTTTGAGGAAAAGATTACAGGATTTTTCTCCACATAATGGTTTTCAATTTCAACCAACGGTTGAAGGTCCAAATCAATGCAGTTTCAAAGGCTCTGCACGATCCCAGATGAGGAATAGGGTCTTATCTAGCCAAACCATCGGTCATTTAAAAAAAAAAAAAACATTTATATACTTTTTAACCTCAAACGCGCGACTTCTGTGTCGTTGTTCTTCACAACGTATAACGTCATCACGTCGGAAAGGTCGCGGCTGTGACGTAGGTGGAAGTACCGACCCAGTGCTGAAAAACTCCATCTCATGTTCTCCTCCAACATTAAAATTGTCCGACATTGTTGTGTTATCTTTATTTTTGTAAAAGGGCGTTTGATTTAGTCTTTGCATGTTCGTTTTAACACTGGGCCGGTACTTCCACCTACGTCATGGCCGTGAACTTTCCGACGTGATGACATCATACATCATGCAAAATCAGAAAAACAGACTGAAGAAAGAAAGACATGAACATCTTGGATGAGATTGGGGTAAATTATCAGGAAATTTTAAAATACCCCACAGATCACTTTTTATAGCATGTTAAAATTGTCAGTTTTTGAGGGTGAGCAAAAACGTGCCGTTTTTTTGTGTGTGCCCCTTTAAATGCAAATGAGCTGCTGCTCCCGGCCCCCTTTCAGGAAGAGGGCGGAACTTCAAGAGCTCATGTTAGCAGCTCCGATTACCTCACGCAGACACGCACTGAAAGTGAAGAGTGAGACTCAAGAAGAAGTGTGAAACATGTAGAATGCAACTTGCGCAGAAAGTGTAGCGCCATTTGCAGTTCAAAATGCTTACGCTACATCCAACGCATACGTCGCGCCAGTTACACTTTTTTTATAATTTGAATATCTAAGGTCTGGTAGAAGCTAGATATTTTACTTTGTACCGTGTTACATATGGATATTTTTCTTACAAAAACCCATCGATTCGCTTTAGAAGGCCTTTATTAACCCCCAGAGCCATGTGGAGTACTTTTATAATGGATGGATACACTTTTTTTGGGCTTCAATTTCTGGGCTGCCATTCACTGCCATTATAGAGCTTGGAAGAGCCAGGATATATTTTTAATATAACTTTGATTGTATTCGTCTGAAAGAAGAAAGTCATATACATCTATGGATGGCTTGAGGGTGAGTAAATCATGGGCTAATTTTCATTTTGGGTGGTCTATGCCTTTAAGACATTTAAGACCCACTGAAACCCTGACAGATTCAGCACAGAAACGTTTCTGTGTGAAATAAGAATCGCACCTGGTTCATCTTAAATGGCATTTCTTTGGTGTCTTGAGCATTAAATCTCTGCAGCCAGTTCCCTTTGAAGTAGATGGCATTAACCAGAGCCAGTCTGGTCATCCCAGTCACCATTCCCGGCTTGAGAAGATCTTTGATTTTATCTGAAAAACACAAGTTTGTGTTTCTGACTTCATATCTGTGGCTTTAAAAAAGGTTTTCTAGCAACAGGTCCAAGATGATTGTTTTATTTGAAATAGAAGTGTTTATGGAAGTGTTGTTCTCACTCTCCGTCTGCTCCTCCACCCATGTGTTAATGAGCTTTCGTGAGTCCTCAGTCGCTCTAATGAAGTCCACAGCCTGAAGGTCAGCGTGGTACAGCTTCAGCGTGGACTCCAGATACTCCTGCAGCACAAAATAAAGCCACCGTCTCACAGCACACAGAGAGCATCAACATGTCTCATTATTACAGGCCGAATGGACTCACGGGTAAGAAGCAGAAGGTTTTCTCTCCATAGATGCGGTTGGCCAGTTTGAGGATGTAGGAGGCCGATGGACTGTTGATCGATGAGGTGAGGGTCTCAAAATGAGAGTGAACATCAGAGACAGAACTGAAGGACAAAACCTGCACAGGGAAAGAGAAGTTCTCCTTTGTCAGTATATTATAATTTAATGTAGTCTATATGACAGACGTGCACTGCACATGTTGCACTGAACTGTATTTTCCTTTTTCAAAGTGATTCCAATCATATTTCAAACAATTCAAACCATCATGGTGAACAGTGCGCATCTGAAGTGTCTCAGCTGAAGGAAATAATACATTTATTTATCGGCTTTAATATATCGAGCAAATTTTCTTATTAGGCCGATAACGATGAATATCAACAAGTGAATTTGAATGGCAGCCTATGGTGACATTTCACTAGTGAAAATACAATTACAGATATCAAGAATTAGAGGTTTTACTAGTTGAATTAGCATTTTGATAAAAATGGATCATTGAGGCTGTAAGTAAAACAAAAAATATATATTTTTTACAAATAAATCTTTGTTGGTTACTTTACTTGGATCATTGGAGTAGCTCACTTAATTTGGATTTGTAGCAAAAACACATTTTGTATAATTGTATATCGCACTTCTTATCCGGAGTAATCTAGAAAAGGTTTTGTAGACATGTGCATTTCCAGCATACTATTTAAGTTACATTTACTTAAAATATTTACTGCTGGATTTGGCTGATGCAATTTTTCTCATATTCCATATTTTAGTGTATATATATATATATATAACAGCATTGTCTACATCAGGCGTGACTGTTGTTGTTTCGAGGATGTTTGCTCCTTAATCAATATTTAAATGAACATTTTGTCACAACTTAATTTTATTGTGTACAATCTACTTACACAATAAGGAGATTTCTCTTTCCCAGAATGCTTTGCATTTGATTTAATTGGAAGAGAAAATGTTGAATTTATTTATCTTCATGTGTTTTTAAGCAAGATAAATGAAGTAGAAGGCTTGTTATTATTGTTTGATGATCTATTAAATTGGGGTGTAGAAAGGTTTTTGTCATGTTAGAGTTTTGAGGGTTACCATGGTGACGAGTGGAGCCTGACGTTAGGCTGACGACAGGTAGGTGCAGTGCATCATATGAATTGCTTTGCTCAATGAGCGCCTGTTTATAGCAGTATTGTGGTTCATCTCTACTGCTTATTACATGAAATGGTGAACAGTGAAATAGAGTGTGAAATAGAACTAATGCATGTCGTATAAGAGTATTCACTTGAGTAATTTTTACATCTAATTTTATTGGCTTTTACTCAGTTGAATTATGTTTCTGCTACACAAAGTATTTGAGTTGTGTTTACGAGGAAAATTGAGTTGAAATTACTTAAGGGTGCATGTTGAAGACATGTAAAGTCTATTTGGTCAAACACAAATTAGATGAGCTCAAAATACTTAGAAGTCTGATGCAAGGGTTACACACACTCAATTTATCTGAGTAAAACCAAGGTGATCGTTTTTACAGTATAGTGAAAATTTAATTGTTGATATCAAGAATTCATATCCTGTGAATGAATAAAAGTCAAAACGGCTTGCCATAGTCACCAGTAGATCACACACTGAACTTTACACTCCCATCGGCGCTTTTATGGGATTGCGCTCTCACACTAATTTGCCCTGTTTAGTAAATCTGGCCCTATAGCTACTAACTGAGTGACAACAGGTTATTCTGAAAAAGAGCACTCTTTGCTTTGTTGGTTATATTGAAATGCCACATCCACATGAATAATCAGTTACAATAATAATTCAAAGAAACTAGGGATGCATGATAAATATCGGCCATCATATCGGTATCAGCCGATATATGTTCATTTTTAATGTTATCGGCCTGATAAGAAGAATTGGCTGATATATAGCGTTGATAAATAATTTATTATTTTCATCAGCTGAGACACTTGATGGTTTTGAATTACTTGAAATATGATTGAAATCACTTCAAAAAAGGAAAATACAGTTCAGCGCACGTCTGTCATATAGGCTACATAAAACTATAATGAGAACATCATAATTGTGTGCTTGGGACATGACTTTAAATGGTGAGACTTTTGTTTTTGTAATCAGGCTTTCAAAAAATATATAACAAATTTGGATTTAGATTTATCGGCTAATATATTGGTTATCAAATATACAGAATTATTGGTTTTCGGTAGAGGCCAACATTTTTTAATATCGGTTGCATCCCTAAAAGAAACTCAAAGTTACACAACAGAAAACTTTCTTGAAACAAACTTGTTTCTCAACCCTAAAATGAAAACATTTTTTAAAGAATTCTCAGGCTCTTTTATCACAAAATCTAGCTTAGATAAACTCACTAGGTAACCATTGCACAACTGTGTGCCATTGTTTGAATATGAATAATGCATCTCCTAAGCTCAAACTATGCGCTAGTGTTTACTCTTCTGACATGGGGCCTCACCCATTTCCCATCATACAGGGTCCCATCTCTTCCTTGTTATAGGTTGTTTCGTTTTCAAGCAGGATTTTAAGTGTGTAATATAGCCTACTTAGATTCACAGTTACAAAAATTCATTGGAAACCCTGCTTGTTCTGCGGACTCCTATACATCATACCTTCGCCATTTCTTTGGCTGTGTCTCCTCGGGCTCCCAAGTAGACCATAGCGAGCGCGGCGCTGACGCTCAGCGGGGAAAAGAACATGTTTCCCTCCGCGTTGCTCGTGCTCAGAGCCCGATAGAGATCCAGAGCGAAGAGACTGTTAGCACGAGCGAGACCCTCCATGACTGATGACACTGCAAAAAGAGCCCACACATCATGAGAGCACCATTTCACTCACGCGCAGAAGTTTGATTAGCGCGGAAGATCCTCTGTTCCGTGCACGCATCATGTGTATATAGATTTTGACACGCATATCTATAGATGAAGTACTTACATTTTATGAAAGATGCTTTTCCCAAACGTACGTCTGTGTGAGAGAGAAACCTGCGCCAGAGTCATGCGATATAAACCACCAGCAACGCCCATAAGCAGAACAAACTACACACAGAAGCATAACATTAGAGCCCTGCATTTCAGCCCGAGCCCGATGGGCCCGACTTATTTATGCCCCTAGGGGCAACACAAATGACAGCTCTGGACTAATCAGTTGGACTTTGTGTATAAAGGGTGAGTCACACACTGTTGGATCAGAGGTTCTGCGCAATAAAACCATCAAAGTCCTTTCACAATAGGGCTGTGCTCGTCAGAAATGCTCCTTCCGTCTAGTGTTTTTCTATAAATGTAGCCTTTGCTTTTATTGATCTGGCATTGACTATTGATTTATTCAGGATACCTGAGGTTTCTACCAGTTAAGAGATAGCACCAATCATTTTCCACAATGTATGGAATACCTGAACCACACTATGGAAAATTAATCACACACACACATGCACACATGCACACACACTCACAGGTTTAAGTGAGGACATACTATAGGTGAAACGAAGGGGTTCGTTGAGGTATATGGATATTAACATGGATGGGTGCGAAACACAGCAGGCGGTCGGTCAGGACTGAATGAGATCTTAATTGAAGAGATACACTCAGAAGATAGATGAATTCTTTACTGAAGAAACTTGGGCATACATGTGTGGTTCTGTAAGATATTAAACAGGAAAATATATATACAAACATAACCATCCTTGAATAGTTAAACAGTAGTAGTCTATTAACATGAGAACATAATGACATTAGTACAACATTACTGCACAACGTGGAGTGATTATTCGCTACATATCCACAAGAGGGCGCTACTAACACGTGAATGCCGTTATGCAGGTGATAAACAGCTGATCACTGCGCGCGAATAATAATCTCCGATTAACGTTTACATACGATAATAACGTGATGTACAACATGTGCACAAGCATGAAATCAAGCAGGTAATACAGGATGTACGTGTTAATTGGCTACTTCCATGATCAGAAGAATGAACAGCCGATCTCTCTACAATAAGCAGGAAATACAGACAATAATCCCTTACTTTCTTTGCACGCACACAGTATCCCAACATTAACCCGTACTCTGTGCTGATGTTGAACTAGAAGGCAGTTGACGAACTTCTCACTCTCTTGCATGTACTGACCTACTTCCGCTTCAGTGCTGATGACAGACCTGTGTCATTATACACATTTGTGTCCTCATAAATCACAAAAACACACACACACACGCTCGCTCTCTCTCTCACACACACACGCTCTCTCTCTCTCTCACACACACACACACACACACTCTCTCTCTCTCTCTCTCTCTCTCTCTCTCTCTCTCTCTCACACACACACACACACACACTCTTTCTCTCCCTCACACACTCACTCTCTCTTACACACTCTCTCTCTCTCTCTCTCTCTCTCACACACACACACACACACACACTTTCTCTCTCCCTCTCACACACTCTCTCTCTATCTCTCTCTCTCTCACACACACACACACACACCCTCTCTTTCTCACACACACACACACACTTTCTCTCTCCCTCTCACACACTCTCTCTCTCTCTCTCTCTCTCTCTCTCTCTCTCACACACACACACACACACCCTCTCTTTCTCTCTCACACACACACACACACACACACTTTCTCCCTCTCACACACTCTATCTCTCTCTCTATCTCTCACACACACACTCACTCTCTCTCTATCTCTCACACACACACTCACTCTCTCTCTCTCTCTCTCTCTCTCTCTCTCACACACACACACACCCTCTCTTTCTCACACACACACACACACACACACTTTCTCTCTCCCTCTCACACACTCTATCTCTCTCACACACACACACTCACTCACTCTCTTTCTCTCAACATTTTTGAAAGTATCATCTCGGCTCATGTATTTGATCAAAAACAGTAATACTGTCTTCAGTGTCACATGATCCTTCAGAAATCATTCTGATATGCTGATTTGTCACACAAGAAATATATTTTATTATTATCAATGATGAAAACCAGTTGTGCTGCTGAAGGTTTTTGTTTAATATTTTTGTGTTGATAAATAGAAAAAGTTCAGAAGAACAGAAATGATTTGAAATAGAAATCTTTTGTTGCATTATAATTGTCTTCCACTTTTGATCAGCTTAATGCGACCTTGCTGAATAAAACTATTAATTCCTATTAAATGTTTTTTAATAGAACTCTCATTCCTGCGTAATAATCCAGGAACTTTGCTGCCGTACCATGGGTGCAGCAGGTGCAATGATATTACGCAGCTCCTGAAAATAGTCCCCAGCACGCTGTGCAAGCAGGTTGTCACGTTGGTTATGTTGACAGAAGTTAGCCTATTTTCAGGCGCTGCGTAATATCATTGCGCCGCTGCACCCATGGTACGGCAGCAAAGTTCCTGGATTATTACGCAGGAATGAGAGTATAGAAAATTGCAACTTTTCACTTTCCGTCGGTCTTAGTACACGATGTAACTATACACATCACAACATGTAAATAGGAAAATGTTGGCGTTATTTTGTCACTTATTGAGCAGTAGGCTAGCTGGAGCCGTTTACCTCCAGTGTTTGTGCTAAGCTAGGCTAGCGGTGGGTGCGTCAGACAGAGTTATGGCACGCACGGAGATAAAATTGGTATGTATGGACTTATCTAACTCTGGGGGATACGGTGAATAAGCTAAAGTCCCAAAAAGTCGGCGTGTTCCTTTAAGTCCTGTAAGTTATGAGGTAGGGCACCCCATACGCAACAAACTGCGATGCACTGTGTATTCTGACACCTTTCTATCAGAACCAGCATTAACTTCTTGAGCAATTTGAGCTCCAGTAGCTCCCGTTTGATCGGACCACACGGGCCAGCCTTCGCTCCCCACGTGCATCATTGAGCCTTGGCCGCCCATGACCCTGTCACCGGTTCACCACTGTTCCTTCCTTGGAGCACTTTTGATAGATACTGACCACTGTAAACGTGGCCATGTGAAACCAATTTTGTGAAATCACACTTATTTTGTTGATCCGTGACTGCAGTACATTTGGCAGGAATTTAATCCCATACGTGGCCAGTGTGAAAGCCCCCGTAATGTGCACTTAAAAAAAGCAACGTGCCAAACATCTTTCCAACTTGTAATGAGAAGTGTTTACAAACCTATTGTCCAACAAAAGAGAACATTTAATCGGGTGTTTAAAATAACTTTTGTGATCTGATGTGCTTCACATCACAGAATGAGGCAGAAATTATATAATTTTATAATATTCTGTACAGTGATCGATTTGTGGTGTAGAGAAGTGTACAGCACTTGTTTCTCTCTCAGTGAATGCATAAGATTTCCTGACAAAATTTGAGACATTACAGTCCCAGATTTTTTATTATTATCAAAATTTAGTATTTTATAATAAAATATTAGACCTTTCTAATGATTTATGGTTTTCTGCAAAATATAATAATAATAACACATTTGTTTTACTTCTTTAACTATTGTGAATTCACATTATGCAGCCAAAAGAAATGGCGAAGGTATGAGGAATACTATTTTAAATACATTAGCCTACTTGACAAACTTCAGAAGTCAATCAGATTTGAATTACTGAAGTGCTTTATGTGAAGTGAGAGCAGCTGTTTCTGTAAATCATACACCCCTGCTGACTCTGACTAAGGGTGTGTCTCAATCAGCTACTGAACTAGGGAGCTGATTGAGACGCACCCTAAATGTTACACTGACTCAAGATGAATCACTAAATACCTCACACCAAAAATGTTAAAATAAACAATAAATGTTGTTCATAAAGAAATAAAAGCTTTTTCATTGTAAAGCTTTAATGCAATGCTCACTAAGACAAAAAGCTAAAGTTAATTAGTGAAATTTAAGGTATTTTTAATATGTTGCAGGTGTCCCAAACCAGGGGACAGTTGCAACATCTGGCATTCCATTCAAATAAATACTGTGAACAATATGTCATATGTAATCATCTTTAAATGGTATGGGCAATTAGCAGACAGATGCAAGTTTAATATATACAAATTTGGTTGGTCTACTCCAAATAGTCTCTGAGTAACTGAGAGAAATGCAAAAAGTGTTGCAACCGTCCCCAGTCTCCCCTACTAACATTAATGTATTAGTGCTGTCAATCGAGACTAAATTCCGTAAACTTATCACACATTTTCTTTCTGTAATTTATTGCAATTAAAAACATTTGAGTTTTAGCTAAATATTGTAATAATTTCACAGCTACGGATAAATCAACTTACAGTGTGGCTTTCATTGTCAATTGCGCTCGCTCCTGTTGTGTGTCCTCAAACTGGCAACCTGCGTGAGCGTCAAGTCTGAGGAGGAGGGGGCGGGGGAAACAACTCTCTTCAATATTTTGAATTTGGACTGCAGTACCCATTTCAACCACTAGGTCAATCCTACATACCGCACCTTTAAAGCTACAATTTTCTCTGTTCCCTTTGTTCTTTGATTAACATAAATGACAGATGTCACAGCGACTGGTTTATTAGGCTGCTGTCACTTTAAAATCTGCCGCATGATGTGGATCTGACACGCTGTCACGTGCATTCACACGTCACACGTCATCTCATTTTACAATGCTTCACGTTCATTTAAACACTCATTTAAAATTGCTCTTATTAGAGCAGTCTCAACAAAACGGACATTTTGGCATAATTGTGTGTTATTGTTCATTCAAGTGCGAAAGAAAACTCAATACTGGCACGCGTCTTTCTGCGCATCTGCGTTAACAGCACTTATATACACTGATCAGGCATAATGTTATGACCGGTAAAGTGAATAACACTGATAATCACGGCACCTGTTAGTGGGTGGGATATATTAGGCAGCAAGTGAACATTTTGTCCTCAATGATGTGTTAGAAGCAGGAAAAATGGGCAAGCGTAAGGATTTGAGTGAGTTTGACAAGGGCCAAATTGTGATGGCTAGACGACTGGGTCAGAGCATCTCCAAAACTGCAGCTCTTGTGGGGTGTTCCCGGTCTGCAGTGGTCAGGATCTATCAAAAGTGCTCCAAGGAAGGAACAGTGGAGAACCAGCGACAGGGTCATGGGCGGCCAAGGCTCATTGATGCACGTGGGGAGCGAAGGCTGGCCCGTGTGGTCCGATCAAACAGACGAGCTACTGGAGCTCAAATTGCTCAAGAAGTTAATGCTGGTTCTGGTAGAAAGGTGTCAGAATACACAGTGCATCTCAGTTTGTTGCGTATGGGGCTGCATAGCCGCTGACCAGTCAGGGTGCCCATGCTGACCCCTGTCCACCGCCGAAAGCACCAACACTGGCACGTGAGCATCAGAACTGGACCACGGAGCAATGGAAGAAGGTGGCCTGGTCTGATGAATCACATTTTCTTTTACATCACTTTTTCTCATAATATATCAGTGCTATTACTCTGTAAAAGGGTTGACTTAAATTTTTTTAGTACAATCAACTTAGATGTATAAGTAATTTTAACTTAAATTACATTAAACTGGCTTAAAATGAGTTGGATATTGTATAACTTGTAAAAAAAAGTTGAAAATTGTAAATACATATGTTGTCTTATTGATCATATAATTTAGATACACTCATACTATTGTCATACATCACAATGCCAAAATATATTAATGGTTTTAAAAATAGGCTTCATATTCTTTATGCATACATTTTTCTTTTGATTTTGTGAAGTATAACATTCATGAGGGGTTTTGTGAGATTCACCTGTTCTCTTTCCCTGTGCAGGTTTTGTCCTTCAGTTCTGTCTCTGATGTTCACTCTCATTTTGAGACCCTCACCTCATCAATCAACAGTCCATCGGCCTCCTACATCCTCAAACTGGCCAACCGCATCTATGGAGAGAAAACCTTCAACTTCTTGCCCGTGAGTCCATTCGGCCTGTAATAATGAGACATGTTGATGCTCTCTGTGTGCTGTGAGACGGTGGCTTTATTTTGTGCTGCAGGAGTATCTGGAGTCCACGCTGAAGCTGTACCACGCTGACCTTCAGGCTGTGGACTTCATTAGAGCGACTGAGGACTCACGAAAGCTCATTAACACATGGGTGGAGGAGCAGACGGAGAGTGAGAACAACACTTCCATAAACACTTCTATTTCAAATAAAACAATTACATGCAAATCAGTTTAGACCTGTTGCTAGTATACACGCATTATCTTTAGACAAAGATGTGAAGTCAAAAACACAAACTTGTGTTTTTCAGATAAAATCAGAGATCTTCTCAAGCCGGGAATGGTGACTGGGAGGACCCGTTTAGTTCTGGTTAATGCCATCTACTTAAAAGGGAACTGGATGCACAAATTTAACGCAAGAGACACTAAAGAAATGCCATTTAAGTTAAACCAGGTACAATCCACTTTTTGTTTCAAGAGTGGGGCAAACTGGAGATCACTTTTTGAAATCTTTTACAATTGATTGTGCTTACCCACAAATGCACTAATTTACACTTGAAAATAGTGATATGTTGTATTTACACTATGTAAAAACAGTAATACACTATATTGCCAAAAGTATTGGGACACCCCTCCAAATCACTGGATTCAAGTGTGTTCAATCACTTCATGGCCACAGGTGTATAAATCAAGCACTAGGCATGCAGACGCTTCTACAAACATTTGTGAAAGAATGGGTCGCTTTCAGGAGCTCAGTGAACTCAAGCGTGGTACCGTGATAGGTTGCCACCTGTGCAATTTGTGACAAGTCCATTCCTGAAATTTCCTCACTACTAAATATTCCACGCTCAACTGTTAGTGGGATTATAACAAAGTGGAAGCAATTGGGCACAACAGCAACTCAGCCATGAAATGGCAGGCCACGTAAAATCCCAGAGCGGGGTCAGCGCATGCTGAGGGTCACAGTGAGCAGAAGTCACCAACTTTCTGCAGAGTCAGTAGCTACAGACCTCCAAACTTCATGTGGCCTTCAGATGAGCTCAAGAACAGTGTGTAGAGAGCTTCATGAAATGGGTTTCCATGGCCGAGCAGCTCATCCAAACCTTACGTCACCAAGTGCAATGCAAAGCGTGGGATGCAGTGGGGTAAAGCACACCGCCACTGGACTCTAGAGCAGTGGAGACGTGTTCTCTGGAGTGACCAATCACGCTTCTCTGTCTGCCAATCCCATGGACGAGTCTGGGTTTGGCGGCTGCCAGGAGAACGGGACTTGCCTGACTGCATTGTGCCAAGTGTAAAGTTTGGTGGAGAGGGGATTATGGGGTGGGATTGTTTTTCAGGGGTTGGGTTTTGCCCCTTAGTTCCAGTGAAAGGAACTCTTAATGCTTCAGCATACCAAGACATTTTGGACAATTTCATGCTCCCAACTTTGTGGGAACAGTTTGGGGATGGCCCCTTCCTGTTCCAACATGACTGCGCTCCAGTGCACAAAGCGTCGGTCCATAAAGACATGGATGAGCGAGTTTGGTGTGGAGGAACATGACTGGCCTGCACAGAGTCCTGACCTCAACCCGATAGAAAAACCTTTGGGATGAATTAGAGCGGAGACTGCGAGACAGGCCTTCTCGTCCAACATCAGTGCCTGACCTTACAAATGCGCTTCTAGAAGAATGGTCAAAAATTCCCATAAACACACTCCTAAACCTTGTGGAAAGCCTTCCCAGAAGAGTTGAAGCTGTTATAGCTGCAAAGGGTGGGCCAACTCCATATTAAACCCTACGGATTAAGAATGGGATGTCATTAAAGTTCATGTGCATGTAAAGGCAGGCGTCCCAAAACATTTGCCAATATAGTGTATTTATACTTCTAAATAGTGGCAGATACTATTTGCACCTTAGTGTTGTTGTACATTAAAAATTATGCAATTATAACAAATAATTATAATTAATTAACAAATACAAATGAATTATATTTATTAAAATTATTAAATGGATGCCGCCTTATTGGGACAATAAAGCCCTCGCTACACCCATCCCTGAACGATAAACACTTTATTATTAAACACACGTTAGACCCTTTATATCCATAAATATTTTCTTAATTTTTATTGAAAATAAATGCCTTTCCAATCTGATATGTGGTGGGAAAGAGGAGTACAGCAAGCTCAGCAAAAGGCAGATTCGAACCTCGATTTGCATCAAAACTTCATGCCACACACCTTACCCCTACACCATTGCTGTTGCAAACAACCCAGTGTTTTCTAGAACTTTGTCTGGCCCAATCAAAAGTCAGTGGGCAGAGTTAGTGTATAGCAAATAGCATTTGCCAACAAGGCGGGCTACATATTTGCACATAATGTAAATAGATACTCCGTAATAAGCTAACTTAATTTTGTATGTGCTGTGTATTTCTTCATCTGATAACATTTGTCTTCCATCAGAATGAGAGCCGGCCTGTGGAAATGATGTATCAGAAGAAAAAGTTCCCCTTCAGATGCATCCCAGAGCATGAACTGCAGGTGCTGGAGTTGCCATATAAAAAATAAGGAGCTCAGCATGTTGATCCTTCTTCCAAACGAAACTCAGGACGGCTCTGACCTTCTTCTGAAGGTCAGCAAAAGTGCCATGATCAGATAGTTTGTTGCTGTGTATGTTATTTTTCAGCATGTGTGTGTGTGTGTTTGAAAGCTGGAGAGTGAGTTGACCCTTGACAAGCTGCTTGACTGGACCAAAAGAGATGAAATGGCCATGCGGATGGATGTCAAAGTCCATTTGCCAAAGTTCAAGTTTGAGAGCTCCCTATCAGAAATACTGCAAAGGATGGGTATGAGCTCTGTGTTCCAGGATACAAAGGCTGATCTGACAGGCATGAGCAGTCAGGACGGCCTCTTTATTTCAGCGGTGGTTCACAAGGCCTTTGTGAACGTGGATGAGGAAGGCACTGAGGCGGCAGCAGCCACTGCAGTCTTTTTGCTTGGCAGTGCCCGGCCTAAACCAGAATTCCAGATTTTCATGGCTGACCACCCCTTCATTTTCTTTATCAGGCACAACCCCACTAACAGCATCCTCTTTCTTGGCAGATTCAGAGGCCCAACCTAGAAACGTGTTTTTTTTTCTCTGTTGCCCCCAAATGAAGAAATATGTTTTCTCTGAATGTCTTCAAAAAAGGCATTATTCCACATCACTTATAGAAAGAATTATAATAATATTGAATCTCCTTTAAAAGCCACAATATGTAATTTTTTGTCACTTATTTAAAACAAAGGCGTAGCTTGATGACGCCTGGACTCGCGGAGCTTTTATTCTGCTGCAGACGAGCGCTTCCGCTTCTTCCGCTCATGCGTATGTGGGGGAATGCAGTGCTATTTTATCATATTAGATATTTTTTGCCATGGTAAAATATGGTACTTGCAGTAAATTAAGAATTTAAACTAGAATCTAATTAGATTTAAACAGTGTTGAGCTGGAGAACAATGATTAGTTTCTGTCCATGAATGATCCAAACAAATGTTCACCTGTCTAATAAAACACATCATATATTAAAGCGTCTTTGGTTTTTTGGTGAAATCATTGATAGGCGATGCACAGTCCATGTCCTGGTTAAAATTGCTTATTTCTCTGGATTTAAAAATTCTTGGAAACATTTGGGATAATGTGAGTACACAAGTCAACTAAATATACAGTATATCACAAAAGTGAGTACACCCCTCACATTTTTATAAATATTTTATTATATCTTTTCATGGGACAACACTGAAGAAATGACACTTTGCTACAGTGTAAAGTAGTGAGTGTACAGCTTGTATAACAGTGTAAATTTGCTGTCCCTTCATAGTAACTCAACGCACAGCCATTAATGTCTGTCCTGGAGGACCCCCAGCCCTGCACATTTTGTATGTCTCCCATATTTGACACACCCACTTAAGGTCTTGCAGTCTTTAATAATGAGCTCATGAGTTGAAACAGGTGTGTTAGATGAGGGAGATACAAATGTGCAGTGCTGGGGGTCCTCCAGAACAGGTTTGAAAACCCCTGGTCTAAGCCGCTGGCAACAAAAGTGACTACACCCCTAAGTGAAAATGTCCAAATTGGGCCCAATTAGCCATTTTCCCTCCCCGGTGCCATGTGACTCGTTAGTGTTACAAGGTCTCAGGTGTAAATGGGGAGCAGGTGTCTTAAGTTTGGTGTTATCGCTCTCACACTCTCTCATACTGGTCACTGACTCTCACACTCTCTCATACTGGTCACTGACTCTCACACTCTCTCATACTGGTCACTGACTCTCACACACTCTCATACTGGTCACTGACTCTCTCATACTGATCACTTACTCTCACACTCTCTCATACTGGTCACTGACTCTCACACTCTCTCATACTGGTCACTGACTCTCACACACTCTCATACTGGTCACTGACTCTCTCATACTGATCACTTACTCTCACACTCTCTCATACTGGTCACTGACTCTCACACTCTCTCATACTGGTCACTGACTCTCACACACTCTCATACTGGTCACTGACTCTCACACTCTCTCATACTGGTCACTGACTCTCACACTCTCTCATACTGGTCACTGACTCTCTCACACTCTCATACTGATCACTGACTCTCACACTCTCTCATACTGGTCACTGACTCTCACACTCTCTCATACTGGTCACTGACTCTCACACACTCTCTCATACTGGTCACTGACTCTCACACACTCTCTCATACTGGTCACTGACTCTCACACACTCTCATACTGGTCACTGACTCTCACACACTCTCATACTGGTCACTGACTCTCACACTCTCTCATACTGGTCACTGACTCTCACACTCTCTCATACTGGTCACTGACTCTCACACACTCTCATACTGGTCACTGACTCTCTCATACTGATCACTTACTCTCACACTCTCTCATACTGGTCACTGACTCTCACACACTCTCATACTGGTCACTGACTCTCTCATACTGATCACTTACTCTCACACTCTCTCATACTGGTCACTGACTCTCACACACTCTCATACTGGTCACTGACTCTCACACTCTCTCATACTGGTCACTGACTCTCACACTCTCTCATACTGGTCACTGACTCTCACACTTTCTCATACTGGTCACTGACTCTCACACACTCTCATACTGGTCACTGACTCTCACACTCTCTCATACTGGTCACTGACTCTCACACACTCTCATACTGGTCACTGACTCTCACACTCTCTCATACTGGTCACTGGCTCTCACACACTCTCATACTGGTCACTGGCTCTCACACTCTCTCATACTGGTCACTGACTCTCACACTCTCTCATACTGGTCACTGACTCTCACACTCTCTCATACTGGTCACTGACTCTCACACACTCTCATACTGGTCACTGACTCTCACACTCTCTCATACTGGTCACTGACTCTCACACACTCTCATACTGGTCACTGACTCTCACACACTCTCATACTGGTCACTGACTCTCACACTCTCTCATACTGGTCACTGACTCTCACACTCTCTCATACTGGTCACTGACTCTCACACTCTCTCATACTGGTCACTGACTCTCATACTGGTCACTGACTCTCACACTCTCTCATACTGGTCAGTGACTCTCACACTCTCTCATACTGGTCACTGACTCTCACACTCTCTCATACTGGTCACTGACTCTCACACACTCTCATACTGGTCACTGACTCTCACACTCTCTCATACTGGTCACTGACTCTCACACTCTCTCATACTGGTCACTGACTCTCACACACTCTCATACTGGTCACTGACTCTCTCATACTGATCACTTACTCTCACACTCTCTCATACTGGTCACTGACTCTCACACTCTCTCATACTGGTCACTGACTCTCACACTCTCTCATACTGGTCACTGACTCTCACACTCTCTCATACTGGTCACTGACTCTCACACTCTCTCATACTGGTCACTGACTCTCATACTGGTCACTGACTCTCACACTCTCTCATACTGGTCACTGACTCTCACACTCTCTCATACTGGTCACTGACTCTCACACTCTCTCATACTGGTCACTGACTCTCACACACTCTCATACTGGTCACTGACTCTCACACTCTCTCATACTGGTCACTGACTCTCACACTCTCTCATACTGGTCACTGACTCTCACACTCTCTCATACTGGTCACTGACTCTCACACTCTCTCATACTGGTCACTGACTCTCACACTCTCTCATACTGGTCACTGACTCTCACACTCTCTCATACTGGTCACTGACTCTCACACTCTCTCATACTGGTCACTGACTCTCACACACTCTCATACTGGTCACTGACTCTCTCATACTGATCACTTACTCTCACACTCTCTCATACTGGTCACTGACTCTCACACTCTCTCATACTGGTCACTGACTCTCACACTCTCTCATACTGGTCACTGACTCTCACACTCTCTCATACTGGTCACTGACTCTCACACTCTCTCATACTGGTCACTGACTCTCATACTGGTCACTGACTCTCACACTCTCTCATACTGGTCACTGACTCTCACACTCTCTCATACTGGTCACTGACTCTCACACTCTCTCATACTGGTCACTGACTCTCACACTCTCTCATACTGGTCACTGACTCTCACACTCTCTCATACTGGTCACTGACTCTCACACTCTCTCATACTGGTCACTGACTCTCACACTCTCTCATACTGGTCACTGACTCTCACACTCTCTCATACTGGTCACTGACTCTCACACTCTCTCATACTGGTCACTGACTCTCACACTCTCTCATACTGATCACTGACTCTCACACACTCTCACACTCTCTTATACTGATCACTGACTCTCACACTCTCTCATACTGGTCACTGACTCTCACACTCTCTCATACTGGTCACTGACTCTCACACACTCTCATACTGGTCACTGACTCTCACACACTCTCATACTGGTCACTGACTCTCACACACTCTCATACTGGTCACTGACTCTCACACTCTCTCATACTGGTCACTGACTCTCACACTCTCTCATACTGATCACTGACTCTCACACTCTCTCATACTGGTCACTGACTCTCACACACTCTCATACTGGTCACTGACTCTCACACTCTCTCATACTGGTCACTGACTCTCACACTCTCTCATACTGGTCACTGACTCTCACACTCTCTCATACTGGTCACTGACTCTCACACTCTCTCATACTGATCACTGACTCTCACACTCTCTCATACTGATCACTGACTCTCACACACTCTCATACTGGTCACTGACTCTCACACACTCTCATACTGGTCACTGACTCTCACACTCTCAAACTGGTCACACTGGCAAGCGTGTGTGGCGGCAACCAGGTGAGGAGTACAAAACAAGTGTCTTGCCTACAGTCAAGCATGGTGGTGGGAGCTTCATGGTCTGGGGCTGCATGAGTGCTGGAGAGCTACAGTTCATTGAGGGAACCATGAATGCCAACATGTACTGTGACATACTGAAGCAGAGCATGATCCCATTCCTTCGGAAACTGGGCCGCAGGGCCTCAGTGCTGTACAGTGCGACATATACACCGTTCAGGCATAACATTACACTCACCTAAAGGATTTTTAGGAACACCATACTAATACTGTGTTTGACCCCCTTTCGCCTTCAGAACTGCCTTAATTCTACGTGGCATTGATTCAACAAGGTGCTGAAAGCATTCTTTAGAAATGTTGGCCCATATTGATATGATAGCATCTTGCAGTTGATGGAGATTTGTGGGATGCACATCCAGGGCACGAAGCTCCCGTTCCACCACATCCCAAAGATGCTCTATTGGGTTGAGATCTGGTGACTGTGGGGGCCATTTTAGTACAGTGAACTCATTGTCATGTTCAAGAAACCAATTTGAAATGATTGGAGCTTTGTGACATGGTGCATTATCCTGCTGGAAGTAGCCATCAGAGGATGGGTACATGGTGGTCATAAAGGGATGGACATGGTCAGAAACAATGCTCAGGTAGGCCGTGGCATTTAAACGATGGCCTAAAGTGTGCCAAGAAAACATCCCCCACACCATTACACCACCACCACCAGCCTGCACAGTGGTAACAAGGCATGATGGATCCATGTTCTCATTCTGTTTACGCCAAATTCTGACTCTACCATCTGAATGTCTCAACAGAAATTGAGACTCATCAGACCAGGCAACATTTTTCCAGTCTTCAACTGTCCAATTTTGGTGAGCTCGTGCAAATTGTAGCCTCTTTTTCCTATTTGTAGTGGAGATGAGTGGTACCCGGTGGGGTCTTCTGCTGTTGTAGCCCATCCGCCTCAAGGTTGTGCGTGTTGTGGCTTCACAAATGCTTTGCTGCATACCTCGGTTGTAACGAGTGGTTATTTCAGTCAAAGTTGCTCTTCTATCAGCTTGAATCAGTCGGCCCATTCTCCTCTGACCTCTAGCATCAACAAGGCATTTTCGCCCACAGGACTGCCGCATACTGGATGTTTTTCCCTTTTCACACCATTCTTTGTAAACTCTAGAAATGGTTGTGTGTGAAAATCCCAGTAACTGAGCAGATTGTGAAATACTCAGACCGGCCCGTCTGGCACCAACAACCATGCCACGCTCAAAATTGCTTAAATCACCTTTCTTTCCCATTCTGACATTCAGTTTGGAGTTCAGGAGATTGTCTTGACCAGGACCACACCCCTAAATGCATTGAAGCAACTGCCATGTGATTGGTTGATTAGATAATTGCATTAATGAGAAATTGAACAGGTGTTCCTAATAATTCTTTAGGTGAGTGTATAACCACCTTTCTAATATTGTGTTGGTCCCCCTTTTGCTGCCAAAATTTGGAGGCTAAGTCAACACCTCAAACGCGTTGTTGTGCTCCTCAAACCATTCCTGAACCATTTTTGCTTTGTGGCAGGAGCATTATCCTGCTGAAAGAGCCACAGCCACAGCCACCAGGGAATACCGTTTCCATAAAAGGGTGTACATGGTCTGCAACAATGCTTAGGTAGGTGGTACATGTCAAAGTAACATCCACATGGATGGCAGAACCCAAGGTTTCCCAGCAGAACATTGCCCAAAGCATCACTGTTCCTTCCCTGGAGCACTTTTGATAGATACTGACCACTGCAGACCGGGAACACCCCACAAGAGCTGCAGTTTTTCAAGCTGTAATGCATGCTGGGAACTGGCACAACATTGTTGAATGTAAAATAGTTTGTTCAAATAACTCAATTTGTAAATTTGGGACAACATTTGGACAAGGGATTACCTGGTACTCATTAGATGAACAAAAGTATTGAAGTTGATTTTTACTGGAGTGGATTAGTTGAGTTATAACTTAAAAAGTTGAATGCAATAAATAGGTTTCTAAACATCTATCCAAAATATGAATACCTTCAGTGATTCCATTAAACAATTGTAGGTTATATAATAAATTGTGTGAAAATGAATCAAGTTTTGTGAACATTTTGGTCTTTGAGCTCCCTTCTAGCACAAGTGAACATTTTCTGTAAGATTTTTATGTATTTATTATTACATATTTTAGTTAATTGTGCTTTCTGCCAATGTTTTTACACTGTAGTATATTGATACATGGTTATGTTTAGAACTAGGATTCAGGTTAGGTGCTCAAAATATCTACACAATGTAATGTAATAGTATAATGTAACTAAAATTATTGTGGCTAATAAAACTGAAAATCACATTTCAACATACCATGACAAAATTATGACCCAACATAAAGTGTCATGAAGATAAAATTCTCATGACGCTCATGTCAAAGGTTTCTCATTGACAAAAATAAAATGTTATTCACTGTAAATTCATTGTTTGTCATTATTTATTTTGTTATTTGCAACCGCAGTTAATTCTGCTCAAAATATGGCAAAACTGAATAAAACAGAAAGGAAATGTCCAGGAAGATGATTGAAACACTATTAAACTGAAGATATGACACCAAATATGATTTGCACCAACTATACTGTACAAGAGATCATCTTATTTTGATGAAATAAAAAACATCATATGAAACTAATGTTATTCTATCATTATTTCAGACAGTGGAGGCTGGACATAAAAAAAAATTCCACCCTCTGTGTATCCTAGTTTGAGACTTATAAATATAGGAAATTTTGATGAACACATACAGTCAGAAGAGTGCAGAATCTGAAATATGTATTCTTTGTATGTCACATCCTCATAAAAAAAAAATTTGACCCAATGTTCACTTCACTTTGATGCATGAAAAACCAAGGGGAGGAAAAAAAAACATTAGTTTTTGATCACTTTCACAAGAAATACAAAGCAAATAACAGGAAAACAAGGAATGCACAAATATTAAACAAGGACAGAAGAGAGACTAATTGGCTGCAACTGACCGTTAGCTACATTGTTCTGCTAACAGTTTGACTGAAAGCACAATTCGTGCTGGGTGACTGCAATACACTTAGGTAACATTATCCTTCAGACTCACTTCCATAAAGCTTATTCTAAAGACACCTTAGACTTCCTTAGAATCCCATTTGAGCTTGGATTTTCCTCCAGGTTGCCTTGGACTTAACCCTCACCCTTCCCCTCAGGTAATTTTGACAATTTTTTTTTTAATTGAGTGTTTATCGGAGTGGTCCAAGACCCTAGGACTTTTGTTGCACTTGAACCACAAATATACAAAAAACAAAAAAACAAAAAAAAAAACGGACTGGATTCGAGGCGTTTATATGGTTGGAATTAAAAAAAGTAACTAATCCTTCCCTCACGGGTCAATTTGACCCCCTTAGGAATGAATGGAATGTTATGAATGCTACATAGAAAAACCTAAAAATGCTCAAAATTCCAACTAAAAATGCTAAAACTACCACAAAAAAAAAAAAAATGTTATAATGTCTGCATGTGTATCAATGCATTCTGAAGAGAAACTGACTTTAGGACCCAGCGGAGCAGCTCATTTGCTCCATATAGAGCTATAAGGCCATCAAGAGTCATGAAATATCATCTTATATTATTATTAAGAGGTCGGCAGGGACACCCAATGTTAGATATTTTGAGCTGAATTAAAAGGGTTATGCATGAAATGGTGAGTTATTTTGCATTTAATTTGAGCAAATGTGAAGAATGTGCTTAAATTACTATTCATTTATTATTTATTGATAAAATCTAGTAATGTAAAGGTAATTAAAATGCATTCAAAAATAGAAGAAATATCAAAATGAAATTAAGTATAATTTAAGGGCTTCGGGTCATTTTGTTAAAAAAAAAAAAAGTGTAAGGGAGGGATAAGGGTTAATTGTGCAACAAAAATGACTTGCAGCCGTCTAACACACCACACAATTTCAGCGTTTCCAAGACAGCTCGGAAGGACCTGTAAGAGATACAGCTGAAGTCTCCAGCTTTGCCTGATTAGACTTTTTGTCAGAGGAGTTAATCAGATGTCCTTGTTTGATTCAGCGTTATGAAAAAAGATTCCACATACTGAGCTCAAATAACACAAAGAAATAACTGCACTTCAAAACAATAAACAGATTATAAAAGCATATAAAACACTAAACAGGGGACAGAAATAACAGTCACAGAAGCAGTTCACCTAGCTGCCCCAGATACTGGGACACACACACACTCCTCAAAATCCTAAAACATGTTCTTCTGCAAAAAAGAGAGAGTAAACCATGTCCTTGTTCTTTGATAGCTGATGTTATTTTTATTGGTTGTTATTTTAACTAACGCAAAAATGGATGAAAATGAACGTCTTATAATTTCCTGTCATATACTTGGTTCTGTGTATATTTTACAAAAAAAAAAAAACTCTCTTAGGGGCAGTTCACATGTCGCATCAAAAAACACGCAGACTGATTTCTCTTTTCAAAAGCGCTAGTGTCTGCCGTTGCTAAGCAATCATGAGCTGCGTCAAAGACTATAGGAAGGAAGACGGAGCACTCCGATTAGAGAAAGTGCAATGCCCAATATGGCAAATAAGCCCCGCCTTCTAAATAAAAAGAGCCAATCGTTGATTAGTAAAGTCATTAGCTGTGTCTCATTTCATTTAACTTCGAAGGCTGCGTCTTCCGGAGGACACATCCTGTGAAGGATGCGGTATACGGAGTGTCCTCAATCAGAATTAAACGAGACATCCTTCGTAGGACATACAGGCGGAAAAGGAAACAGGAAGTATCACGTTGCTATGCCAACACTCTCACACCAGTTATATGAATGAAAATTATTTATAACTTGAAAATGACTATGAAATGTTTCTTGCCTTGAAAGCAAAGTACTGTTCTAAACGTTAAAAAATCACTAAACACTTTTACAACTATCTATTTGAGGTAGGCCTAATACAGCTTAAAAAACAAAAACAAGCTTGAAACTACTTAAATTTAAACACCACATCTTCGCTTGCATGTATATCTGCCGGCGCCGCCATTTTTTCAAATAACATATAAAAAAATGATGGTTGTTAATGGCGACGCAAAGAATTGTGGGTTATCTGCAGCAGCGAAGGATACACCTCATGCACAGTCCGAATTCCTGCGAAATAAGGGCGCATTTGAAGGTCGCATTTGGAGTGTCCTACTTACTTTTCTGAAATGAGACAGCCTTGATGACACATGCAGCCTTCGAATGCGACCTCTGGAGGACGTAACCTTCGAAATAAGACACAGAAGCTCCGGTTGCTATAGAAACAGGCAGCGTTCTGAGACGCGCGTTTATAATTGCGCATGCGCATTAGCTTTGTCCAGGCTGAAAAATGCAGTTTTTTGTCACGATTCGAGCGTTTAGAAACAACATTTATGAGACCGTTGTTGTCAGATTTCATTGGTAATTTCAATTTAATCGTAGGCTTGGCGAACAGTTTTGGAGAATTTGATGTTTCCCCATTCAAAGAGATGCACTTGCATGCCCGAGAGGCGTTTCAAAGATGGCCGCCGAGTGAAATGACTTGTCTTAAAGGGACTTTGGCCATGTTCTCCATGAAGACGAAGAAGTTTCAGCAAAGGATAAATGGATTTCCAGCCCTTGCATTAGCTAGATACTTATGGAGATGAGAAATAAAAAACCTGAACTGTACAGCTATAATCAGCCCAATTTTTTTCCGTCTTGGCTGAGCTTTCAGTGTTGTTACGGAAAAGCCGAAGCTGATCGTTTGGTTCTTGTCACATGACCTGCGGTGCGCTTGCGGCATTCTGAAAAGTTGAGATTTTTTTCGGGTGCACCTCAATCAGTTCCCTAGCTCCCAAGCAAGCTTGTGAATCAGTATATCGAGTACACGAATTCGGGCACTGGCAACGTGACAACGTCCTCGTTGTACAACATCATTACTGGTATTTATGAACAAAGTAAGTTCAAATTCAAATGTAGTACCTACTCACATAGTACACAATCGGATTCAGCCGTAGTGAGCATCAATGAAACCTGAGTTTTGCGGTGCATTGTGGGACTTTTTAGGGAGCGAACGTTTCAGTGCACTGGAAGTATTCTGCGATTGAGACAGCCCTTTAAATGGCCGACTCCCTGATCAGTGCTACTGAACTAGGGAGCTGATTAAGACGCACCCTTCATCTCACTGCGGCGTCGACACGCTTGGAAAAAACGAGCGCGTCGCTTCTATTATCACGTGTCTATATTTGAAATAACAAACTTGAGCGCGCAAAAGACGGGACATGTGAACGCCCCTATACACCAAAGAAGATGTGTGTAGTAAGTAATGCAGTGGTGCACGAGAGATGTTCTCCACTCACACAGAGTCATGCTGGGTTTCGTCTCTCTCAATAAGTGCTCTTTGTTCTTCAGTCTTTATAATATGCACACATATGTTACACAAATCCAGTCTCTGCTCTACTGTCCGTACATGCAGGCAGCTCCCTTTACTGGGAGAGAAGAGAAGGAGAAAGATAAAAGGGGATTTCAGTTCCTATGTACAATTGCTTATATACCGTAGATGTCTCTATTTGATTAGTTTCAGGGGTGTCATCTCAGAAAGGCTTGAGATGATAACCAATAACATTTGGATCGTCTATGCATTAGTCCGGTGTCCCGCAAGCCAATTTCCAGTTGTAAGTGCACATATCAGTCCCGAATGGACAGATACACCATCACATACATTAACACCATGTCCTAACAATGCAACCTAAGATCTGTCTGTTCCAAGATTTATCCTAACCACCCAAACTGCGACAGGACATTCTATTTCTGTGACGTTGCGATGGGTAGTCCAACATACTTACTGTCCCAAAATCATTACATCAAACATTAAATATCTCTGTCATGTCATGCAGAAGTTTCACATTCAGTGAGGATGGACAGATGACTTTTCACTGGAACAGCAGAAGAGGCTGAGCTTTGGTAGCTGTAACACCCTTGAAGAAAGAAAGAGTCTGCCAGACGCCACCGGTAATGTCATTTCTTCCTGAATAGCATTTGGCTGATCATTTTGAGAGTGGTTTGGTCTAACGGTGGTAAAATAAGACTGTGAAAACATTAAAACAGTCAGCAGATGGTATGGTTGGTGTTGGAGCTGGTGAATTTTTAAAATGTATTAAAACACTGTCATTGAGGCAAATGTTCAATTTTGATTGTTGATTATGGATCTGGTTCTTCAGAGGTGTTTGAAGGGAAGGAGTCGCAAAGTTGTGCTTTGATTGGAGTGGCATTTGATAGGATGGCAGGCAGCTTTGTATTGGAATAAACTTGGGTTTTATGTTTATATTGGGACAGACCCCGGCCTTTATTCGAATGACAACACCGACTTGCCTGGTTTTATGCTTGTGGTTAATGTCTCTTTGAAGTGCTTATGTATGTTTTTGAGTCTCAGTATCGATGAGACTGATGAGAGTGCTGAGATGAGGACGAATATCCCATAGTGCTTTGCGACTGGGTGGAGCCTTGGACATTGCTCTGGTAACCAAGCCGAGAACTGGAGTGCTGAAATGAAAGAAAACGAGAACAATTATTATAAAAATTAAGCATTCAGCATGATTCGACTTGTTTGTAATTTGAGCTGAAAGTTAACTACATTATTATGGGTCTTGTTTATTTATTGTATATTGTTATATACACTGTGAAACCTAACAGTTTTTTTGTTAACTAGTACATATACAACAATTTGTTCCCTGAAGTATGTATGTAACTCTCGATCTCGCCTGGTAAAGAATGCAACACACACACACAGACATCACCATATCAAACAACTACAGTTAAAATGCAGTGAATACGCAGTTTTTAACATGGCATTTCATTTTTAACCAAGTGGTACGATCCCGGAACTGCTCCTGTTTGTTCCACAATCTCGCCGGCCCTAGGTTAAAAATGGTCATTTTTATCGGTCTCATTGTTCCTGTTCTTTGTGTATTCTATGTACAGCACTTTGGCCAACCAAGTTTGATTTTAAATGTGCTTTACAAATAAAAATTGAGATATTCCTCATGGAGTGATATACATACTTGGCTAAAAAAACCTGATTTGATGAAACACAAATTATTTGCTGATAAATAAATTTAAAAAAAATCATAATTTATAAAATTCATTTTTGTACCATGTAGGAGAGAGCGGGGCAGAACCGAACGCTTTTTGACTTCCTCAGTTTGTGTAAATCCACTTGGGGTTCAGAGCAATAATTTTTTCCCACATTAATTTCCCACGTCTAGTACAATTATGTGGTTTTGTTTCATTAATACAGTGTATACTTTTTTCTTGATTTACCCCGAAAGAATGGAAGTGTGACAACGTGCCCCATAGGTGGGGTTCAATGTAACATGACCAAATGACAGCTTAAAATGCAATTATTAACTTTTTAAAATAAAATAATGGCATTTTTTAATCATTAAAAATAAACAAATTTTTGAGTTTGACCACAAACACACCGCAAAACACAGCTATACAGCATAGTCAAAAACATAATAATAATTCATAACTTCTGAACATTGACTCTCAGTCATTATTCACCCTTTTCTTATGGTTTCTCAATAGAATTCATAAAAGTATAGAATATAATATGATAGTTCTAATAGGGGCTCATTGTGACAACATGCCCCACCTGCACAACTGGGATTTACCCCGGCTCGTGTCTTCTGCTGTTAGATCAGCATTAAAGAACCATCTCAACTCTTAAATAACAGATATAAGATTAAAATAATATCAGATGTCTAACTTTAAATAAACACAAAATTAACTTAAGTAAGAAATGTACTTTTGCTATGGTTAAATAAATGTTCAGTGATATCTTCCAAAGAGATTTTAATTTTGGCGCAATTTTTTCTCTAAATAATGTTGATATGGCAACTAGTAAATACACTAAGTTTCGTCATCCTGGCATGTGTGGAAAGTTTTAAACCGTGTGTGTTACAACTAACCCCGGGTTAGGTTGTGCCCAGCTCACCCCTACAGCAAAGCGTCAAAAACATCATACAGATCATAGAAAATGGAACATCATTATTTACAGCAGATTCTCACAATTAACATGAGCCCAAAATCAACATAATCTGTTGTGTTTATCAGAGATGTTCCTTATGAAGGAACAATTTAAAAAATGCCCATTAGGGGGCGTCAAGGGCTAAACAAAAAAGTTACCTTGGTTCCAAAGGCTGTAACTTTTGATTACTTTATGCTATCACCACAGTTTGATCCAGACGCAGATCACATGTAGGGAAACTTTATCAATGCAGAGTTGCAGAGTTACTGCATGTCAAATAAGAAAGATATGTAAAATCATAATAAAAATTATATATTGTTTTGTCTTTTATAAGCAGTTTCTCAGCATGTGAATGTCCAAATGTAATCTTAGCATTTCAAAAGTGCTCTATCAAACGATATCTACCTTTTCCCTCTCATTGCTATAGTTTTGGAGTAATGAGTCTGTACTTTTGTCGCTCAGACAAAAAAACTCTAAAAAAATGCCTTCAGGGCTTAAATATTAAACAAATCTCTAGGTATAAGCTTAAGTATTTGCTTAATTTGCAGTTATCTGTCATATATTATTATCATAAAACCCAAAGATTTCCACAAAACCACTTGTGAGGTCAAGCTAAACAGTGATGAAAGTTTTATGCGGGTTATGCCTGAAAACCCTGTGATTGTTTGACAGATATATCTGGCAAGATCTGAATAATGATGGAGACGAGCCCCTGTTCATCTCCGAGTAGAATGGCAAAACCCTGGATCTGAGATATAGGGATCACAAACCTGGGGTCGTCAGGCGATTACTACCACTGCTGCATCAGAGCGAACGGTCACTAAATCATTAAAGACAGTCCCATCTATCCTTGCTGGATATTATTTCTTTGGAATTGTCAACAGCTCGTATTCATGGAGCAAAGGCAAAGACTTTGAAGACCTGGAAAGCTGACTTTGACATTGTCAAATCCTTTGTTTCTTCTTTTTGATGTACAATTTATTTCGTATCTATGTACATTTTCTATTTATCTGATGATTAGATATTTTACTTTTTCCACTGCATTGTCTTGTAATTCCCCAGTACAGTATAAGTCTACCGTGGGTGGGTGGGGATGTGGGTGACGGCTACATTCTAATATGCTGTATCTTCATATTATACTGACTACTCAATAAAAATAATTGTTCACAAAAAAAAGACAGTCCCATCATACTGGAACATTGGTTCTACAGAAAGTTAAAGAAAGAGTGCACTGGCTGCTAAAGTGGACCAGCCCAGCCAAACAAGACATTCCTGCTTATATGAGCCCAGTGCTTGTTACTTCCTTGGAAGCGTTGAAGAACTGACACAAACTGTTTAAGCCAGAGTTGAAACTGGTCTGGTTTCATACCACACCTGCACAGAAAGTGGTACTGACAACATAACCATATCATATGTGAGCCTGGACCACAAAAATGAGATGTATACATAATCTGAAAGCTGAATAAACAAGCTTTCCACTTGTTAGGATAGGACAATATTTGGCCGAGATACAACTATTTGAAAATCTGGAATCTGAGGGTGCAAAAAAATCTAAATATTGAGAAAATCTCCTTTAAAGTCGTCCAAATGAAGTCCTTAGCAATGCATATTACTACTAATAATACATTTTTGATATATTTACGGTAGGAACTTTACAAAATATCTTCATGGAACATGATCTTTACTTAATATCCTAATGATATTTGGCATAAAAAAAAAACTATAATTTTGACCCATACAATGTATTGTTGGCTATTGCCACAAATATACCCGTGAGACGCAGGACTGGTTTTGTGCTCCAGGGTCACATATAGTAATATTAATACTATTAAGAACAATTTATCTTCTGCTTCAATTGCTTCCTCTGCTATTGCTGATGTTTTCAATCTCACCTGCCCATCTATGATATTTCATGTGTTATTCTCTTATTGCTGATATCTTAGACGAGTATGCTACTATTAGGACCAGAACTGCGTTTCCCAAAAGTAGATGGAAAATTTTCTTTGGCATTTTGTGAAACACCGCGGGTAACATCATTTCAACATGCCAGAATATACTGAGGGGTGTATTTATTGCCTTTTTTCCTATCACAAATTTTATTTGTGTACTTTAAAACCTTTTAGTGGCCTCCTCCCCCTAGTGGGATGTGTCATGTTTCATATTACAAAATATACTATTCTATTTTATAATCAAAACCTTTTCTAGTCTTGGCAAAACACATCGTTGGAAAGGTCTGAGACTCAAAGTTCCATATTTGGCCATTATTATACAACTATCATGAGGACAGTCTTCATCCCATGTGAGCGTACACCATTCAGATGACTCTTCACAAAAGCAATATTTATTGCTTAATGAGTAAAAATTTTCGTCAGAGCTTTTTTAATAGTTGTGTTTGAGTTTTTATGCAAAAGATGCTGGAAACTGAAGAATTTGAGGATTTTTCTGAAGAACGTTGGTCAGTTTAACTGATCAGGACAAACAAGAGACTCAAGAACAACCATCACAAAACACACACACAGCCGTGGATCATCAGGGAACGACACACACACACACACAGCCGTGATCATCAAGGAACGAGACACACACACACACACACACACACAGCCGTGGATCATCAATGAACGACACACACACACACACACAGCCGTGGATCATCAGGGAACGACACACACACACACACACACACACACAGCCGTGGATCATCAGGGAACGACACACACACACAGCCGTGGATCATCAGGGAATGACACACACTCTCTCACACACACACAGCCGTGTATCATCAGGGAACGACACACACACACACACAACCGTGGATCATCAGGGAACGACACACACACACACACAGCCGTGGATCATCAGGGAACGACACACACACACAGCCGTGGATCATCAGGGAACGACACACACACACACACAGCCGTGGATCATCAGGGAACGACACACACTCTCACACACACAGCCGTGGATCATCAGGGAACGACACACACACACACACAGCCGTGGATCATCAGGGAACGACACACACACACACACACACAGCCGTGGATCATCAAGGAACGACACACACACACACAGTCGTGGATCATCAGGGAACGACACACACCCACACACACACAGCCGTGGATCATCAGGGAACGACACACACACACACACACAGTCGTGGATCATCAGGGAACGACACACACACACACAGTCGTGGATCATCAGGGAACGACACACATACACACAGTCGTGGATCATCAGGGAACGACACACACCCACACACAGTCGTGGATCATCAGGGAACGACACACACCCACACACACACAGTCGTGGATCATCAGGGAACGACACACACCCACACACACACAGCCGTGGATCATCAGGGAACGACACACACACACACACACACACAGTCGTGGATCATCAGGGAACAACACACACACACACAGTCGTGGATCATCAGGGAACGACACACATACACACAGTCGTGGATCATCAGGGAACGACACACACCCACACACACACACAGTCGTGGATCATCAGGGAACGACACACACACACACACACACAGTCGTGGATCATCAGGGAACGACACACACACACACACAGTCGTGGATCATCAGGGAACGACACACACACACACACAGCCGTGGATCATATACTTAATTATTCACATTTTCACAGATTCTGCAAGGGGTTCACAAACTTTCAAGCAGCTCTGAATGTTTTAACTTTTTGGGACATTTATTTTTAAGAGTGAAGAGTCTCTCTTTTGATTTAATGACAGCTGCGCTAGCACTGACATGAACAAATGTTATACATCCTGCATGATTTGGGATCAAATCTAAATGTATCTATAAAGCACCTTAAAAAACACCAAAGTGCTGTACAATTTCAAATGGATAAGATAAAATACAAATCAAGAAAGAGATACAAAAGAAAAAAAAGAGAGATAAAACAAAAAAAATAATAATAATATATAAGCATAATTTTATTTAATTTACGTTTGGATGCCAGACACCAAGCCTTGGAATTATACTTTTTAGTTTGCATATGTCTTTTATGAGGAGAAATGCGTCCTGAGAGCTGAGCGCAGAATTCAGATATCCCAGCGCCCCCTTGAGGACATTAGAAACAGGTGGCATTTGCAGGTCAATGACTCAAAACATAGCCTCTGCTACCTCTGCCACGTTTCTTTCTCTTACCTGGTAGTCTGTTTGAAGAACACTGGTTCCTGAGGTGCGAGGTTTTTTGTTCGGTGGCCCCTGGTCCTGTCCGTGCTGTAGGGAGGGGCCCGTGTTGGCCCCTGCAGTGCCGGATGTGCCGTTCGTCTGCGCTGAGCTCTGCTGGGTGGGAGCCTGCTGTGTCTGTGTTTGTGTCTGCGTCTGCGCAGCCGTCTGCTGGTGCTGCTGCGTCTGGTTCTACAGGCAACACACAATATCACTGCGCTTTCAATGATGGCTTTGATTTTTTTAGCATTGAAAGCTGCTTTATTTCACTATAACAAACACCAAAACTTTTGTATGACCACATTAAACAAGAAGATCACAGTTCAGTATTCACAATAGTTTTATTTCAGGGTGGACAATAAAGCCAGTTACGGTGACATAATGATTTTTTTAGTCCTTGCCCATTAGTTACTGTGAAGTTTTGCAACCATTGTTTGTCCTGTGCCAGAATACATGAAGAGAGAAATGAAAGGTTTAAGTGAATTATCTCAGGATCTCTTTAATACCATAGAATTAATTCTGCACATTATATATAGTAATATATAGATGATAAAAAGGTCTTGTGTGCCAGCTACATAAAAAAAAAAAAAATGAATCCAGAAATGCATTAGTAAGAAAATATGTATGCTTGCGTCAACTAAAAAGAGAGCCCTCCCAGATAATAGTAACAATAAAAATAGATTTATTTTTATAAATCTATGTATTTGCAACATACACAACTGTGCAAAACATTCAAAATAAAAAAAAATCTAAATTTTTCAAATGTAATGTTTGCTGTGGACATTGTTTTCAAGTAGTCAAATATATATAAATATATAGGTGCTGTCAAATCGATTAATCACATAAAAAAAATTTAAGTTTGTATTTAGTATGTGTGTACTGTGTATAATTATGTATATTTGAATACACACACATACATACACAAAATATTTGCATGTGGGTTTTTAAATGTCTTTATTTGTGAAAAACACTACACTATGATCACAGAATCAAGAAGTTGCTATAAAGAATAAATTAAGTTTTTTGTACAGATTTATTTTTAATCAAGTAAAAAACTAATTGAAATGGATTGATTTTGAAATTATTTTATTAATTAAATATTATGTAAAATAAATATACATTTCAATTATGAAGTTGTTATGCATGTGTTATTTACAATCTTTAAATTAAATAGTGTGATGTCATCTTTCTAAGATATAGGCAAAAAAAATCGTTATCAGTCAACCACTAATTAAAAAAACAGATTTCTGGCTCTAAAATCTAATTGGTTGAGTTGCTGTAAAATAACCAAGACATGCAGATCTGTGATCAATCAACTGAATCTGTAAGATCAATGACTATTTGCTTAATACACACAAGCCAGTCACATATAGGCTATGGGGGATTATAACAAAAAAATTATCATAAAATTACTTTTATTTTATTTGACATGCCGCGCTGCAGTGGTTTAAGGCTGTAAAAACGTATAAATATCTGAACAAAACAACTTCTCACAGGAAATGATTTAATACCGCCATGAATGCACTGGGTATGCGATGACAATGCCTTGTGTTTTGTGGGGAAAACCCACAGAAAATGACACAATACAATGAAACCTGCAGTCTGAAGTAGCCTACTATTAGTAGATCAGCTTCTTTTGCGTGTGCTGTCATGTGTGCATGTTGTTTTGTACATGCAAACCTTTGGTAAATAAGGGCTTTTGTGTGGGAGGAAGCCAATCCAGATCTGCAGGTCTTTGAGTGTAATAATGGATGTGTGTTTGCGTGTGTTTGCATGGCTGATTTCGTCACACACACTCACAGCCACCCAGATATTGTACTGCACAGAAAAACATTATATGATGTGGCTAAAGTCACTAAACGTAAAAGTAAATATTGGCTCAATCAAGCATTGCAGAAGTGAGATGGTTGTTTTATGCTGTGTGTGTTTGTTTGTTTGCATTAGTTTTCCTGGATACGTTTCATCCTTCACTACACAAGTGCACAGCTTAACAACGCTGCTATCTGAACTTCTTACGCTCAGCTTCCCTCTTGGTTCCAGTGGAATGAGTAACATTACAAATTAGCCGTAGAAACAGTGATTTCAGCAGAAGCTTTTATCTAAAGTAGTTTATGGTATACTTTTTACAGGGACAATCTCCCTGGAGCTCCAAAGTGCTCATGGTCATAATGTCAAAATAACGTCGTTCCAAACCAAAGAAATCAAACACATTTTAAATTAACTTTAAAAGAAGGAAGGCTCAGTAGTGGAGGCTCTAATTTTATGTGGCAATTTTTCCCACAGCCTTGGACTTAACCCTCATCCTTCCCGCGTGTCATTTTGATCCAAAACTCATTTATTAAAAAAATGTTGTGCTCCAAGAACCTACTACTTTTGTCGCACTTGAACCATAAATACACACAAATAAATTGACTGGATTCAAGGAGTTTTGTGGTTGAATTTTTTTTTGAAAGTAACAAATCCTTCCCTCGCAGGTCAATTTGACCCCCTTAGGAATGAATGAAATGCTTCAGTACACATAGAACAACCTAAAAATGCTAAAACTTTACCAAAAAATGATTTGATAATGTCTGCATGTGTATCGGAATGCATTCTGAAGATAAACTGACTTTAGGACCCAGCGGAGCAGCTCATTTGCTCCATATAGAGCTATAAGGCCATCAAGAGTCATGAAATATCATCTTATATTATTATTTTCCCACAAGAGGTCGGCAGAGACACCCAATGTTAGATATTTTGAGCTGAATTAACAGGGTTATGCATGAAATGGTGAGTTATTTTGAATTTAAGTTGAAAGAATGTGCTTAAATTACTATTTAATTATTATTTATTGATAAAATCTAGTCATTTAAAGGTAAATAAAATAATAAAATAAAAAATATTATCAAAATGTGCAAGTGGAATAGTAAGAAGTCATTTGTTTGCTGATCTTAACAATCTGGAAGATTGGTGAAAAGTAATATGAGGAGCCTTTCCTTGCACAGTTTTAAAAACATGCAGCAGGAACTCAACCAGCAACCAATGAAGCACAACTAATACTGAAGACATGTTGCCCATTTTCATTGCATTCACAAGAATCCTGACCGCCCACATTCTGAACTGCAGCCGTGGAATGGATGCCTGACCTTACATGAAGAATGATATAATAATCTACAAACAAGACCAAACGTAGATCCTTATCTGTTAGTTCAGCTTAGAAAGGTAAAAACATCTCTCAACGAACCACAGCATGGATTTTGAAACAGATCAGGGTCAAAAACAACCTTAAAGAGATAGCTCACCCAAAAATGAAAATTCTGTCAAAAGATGATATTTTGAAGAACATGGTTGATGGACCACACTGACTTCCATAGTAGTAAAAAAGTACTATGGAAGTCAATGGGTCCATCAGCTGTTTGGTTACCAACATTGTTCAAAATATCTTTTTCTTCTTATCTTCATTTTTGGGTGAGCTATCCCTTTAAAATTGCTTATTTATGCAAATAAGGCAACCACGGACCCAGTTTAGTGGCTATGTCCATACAACCTCCAAAAATCACAACAGCACCAAAAATCATAATTTCCCTGTGCCATCCATTAAAAACACAAATAACTGCCCGTTTCAAAGAATGTTGGTTGAAGGCACCCATTAATTTCCATAGTAGGAAAAGAAATACTATGGAAGTCAATATCTACTGTCAACTGTTTGATTACCAACATTATTCAAAATAAGTTATTATTAGTTCAGCAGATGAAACTCATACAGGTTTGGAACAACATGAGGTTGAGTAAATGATAACAGAGTTTTCATGTTTGGGTGAACTATCCCTTTAACCCTCATCCCTCCCTCACAATCTTTCCCTGACGGGTCAAAATGACCCGAAGCCCTAAAATATACTTTTTTTTTTTTTTTTTGGTCCAGAAAGCTTATTTTTATATTTTTTATATTTTTTAATGCAATTTTTTGTTTACCTTTAAATGACTTTTTATCAATAAATAATACATAGTAATTTAAGCACATTCTTTGAACTTAAATTCAAAATAACTCACCATTTCATGCATAACCCTGTTAATTCAGCTCAAAATATCTAACATTGGGTGTCTCTGCTGACCTCTTGTGGGAAAATAATAATATAAGATGATATTTCATGACTCTTGATGGCCTTATAGCTCTATATGGAGCAAATGAGCTGCTCCGCTGGGTCCTAAAGTCAGTTTCTCTTCAGAATGCATTCAGATACACATGCTGACATTATCAGATCATTTTTTGTTTGAATTTTGAGCATTTTTAGGTTTTTCTATGTAGCATTCATAACATTGCATTCATTCCTAAGGGGGTCAGATTGGGGGTCAAATTTTTTTTGTATTTGTGGTTCAAGTGCAACAAAAGTCCTATGGTCTTGGACCACTCAATTTAAAAATGAGTTTCGGGTCAAAATGATCCTGAGGGAAGGATGAGAGTCATAGTAGATATAATGGACACTGACTACACTATGCAAACAAAAGGATCTGATTTGGAAAGATCACATCTGAAAAACAAACCAGAACTGGATGCAGTGTGAGAAAAACTAAATCCAGCATCGTTACCTTCTCTGTTTTCTCCTCTGGTTCATCCTCACTTAGGAACTCTCGTTTGGGGTAGGGAATCTGACATCCTGCAAATACGCTAAAACACACACAAAGAAAACTGTTTTATAGGAACTGCAACAGTTTCTCATGTACGCATTTCGGCAACTGATAACAGGTGAATGCCTAGGGCTTATGTTTATGTATGAAAGAGGAAAAATAGTAGATATTTGTGGTATGCTACACTAAAGCCGAAAGCAAGCACACACTAATTAAAGGGTTTGGCTGAGTTCCTAAAGGCATATCTTTCTGTGACAGCGCAGAATAACACTCCTTTTCTCTTCTTACAAAACACTGCACAAAGTAAGATCCATAAAAAATTATCTAAAGTCTGAGTCAAAGCCCAGACCTGGGCCAGATCAAGCCTCGAGGGAGGATCAACTCCCTATTAATGCAAATGGTTTTGAAAAAAAAGCATGCTGAACAAACACATATGGGTTTGGTGTTTGGGTGCCCACCATTTCAGTTGGCTTGAAAAATCTTGAAAACTTACTGATCTACTATTTAAACTACTTCTTCTCAGCCAAAATTTAGACAGTATTTTCTCCTACAACCACCAAACGCGGCTCAGACCTTCAGACTGTTCTGACTCGGGTCTCTGTGTCTTTTCAAGCTGATCCGATCCTAAAAATAAAGATTAAAAATCATAAAAGTCCCATACGCTTTCATTGAGGGGGTCAAAACTTTAACACACTAACTCTAATAGAGCATTGAAGCTTCATCCACTGTGTCTATCACTGGCAAAGCCTAGCAACTAGCTTAGGACATGCTAGCAGTGTGCTACAACATGCTAGCAAAACACGCTAATTAATGCTAAAAACATGCTAATTCATGCTAGCAATGTGTTAAAACATGCTAGCAACATGCTAATTCATGTTAACAACATACTAAAACATTCTAGCAACCACATGCCAAATCATGCTAGCAACATGTTAATTCATGTTAAAACATGATAGCAAAATGCTAAATCATATTAACAATGTGTGTTAAACATGCTAGCAAAACATGCTAGTTAATGCTAGCAGCATGATAAAACATGTTAACAACATGTTAAATAATGCTAGCAACATTTTAATTCATGTTAAAACATGCTAACAAAATGTTGAATCATATTAACAATGTGTGCTAAACATGCTAGCAACATGTTAAATAATGCAATCAACTTTGCTGCCGTACCATGGGTGCAGCAGGTGCAATGATATTACGCAGCGCCTGAAAATAGTCCCCAGCACGCTCTCTGTGCAAGCAGGTTGTCACGTTGGTTATGTTGACAGTAGTTAGCCTGTTTTCAGGCGCTGCGTAATATCGTTGCGCCGCTGCACCCATGGTACTGCAGCAAAGTTCCTGGATTATTACGCAGGAATGAGAGTATAGTTCCTAGCCATATCGGCCTATAAAATCACAACTTTTCATTTTCCGTCGGTCTTAGTACACAATGTAACTACAGAAGAGTCAAGTTTTAAATAGGAAAAATATCAAAACTCTTTGGTAATTTTTTTGAGCAAGATTCTAACGGTCTAATCAGATTCAATGATCTAAGCTAAGCTATGCTAAAAGTGCTACCACCAGACCCGGAGATCGGCTAAATGGATTCGATAACGGTAAAACTCAACTGTTTAACTCTAGGGGAGTTGGAAAATGAGTGGAGCGTTCCTTTAAATCATGTAACAATGTGTGCTAAACATGCTAGCAAAATGTTAAATCATGCTAGCAGTATGCTAATTCATTTTAAAAAATGCTAGCAAAATATTAATTCATGCTAGCAATGTGTTAAAACATGCTAGCAACCAAATGCCAAATCATGCTAACATAATGCTAATTAATGCTAAAACATGTTAACAAAATGCTAATGCAATGTTAAAACATGTTAACAACATGTTAAATCATACTAGCAACATTCGAATTAATGCTAACATGTTAAAATATGTTAACAACTTGTTAAATCATGCTAACAATGTGTTAAAACATGGTAGCAACATGCTAGTTAATGGTAGCAGCATGATAAAACATGTTAACAAAATGCTAAATAATGCTAGCAACATGTTAATTCATGTTAAAACATGTTAGCAAAATGCAAATTAATGCTAGCAATGTGTTACAACAAGCTATCATTGTGCTAATTCAAATGCTAAAACATGTTAGCAAAATGCTAATTTATGCTAAATCATACTAGCAAAATGAAAAAACATGTTATCAAACATGCTAATCCAATGCTAAAACATGCTAGCAATTTGGTAAATCATGCTGGAAACGTGTTCCCTTGCCCAAACTCCAATTTCAACAATTCAATTCAAACTTTAAGCTTGTCAAAGTTTTTTCAGACTTTCAGACAAGTCTTTTTTTCAAGCCAACTTCAAAGTTTGTTTACAAACTTTACTCATCTAGTTTCCTTTGAGATTACACGGCATGCGTTTAAATGTGTGTGCATGTGGGACGAGTCTTACTCAGATGTAGGTAAGGGGTCCTCCAGGAAATATGGGTCCTGCAGTGCCTGCTCAGACGTGATTCTTTTGGTGGGGTCCATAGTCAGCAATTTCTGGAGCTGGATTAGATTAATATTCATTACTTCTAGTCACAATCTGTGTTTACTGTTCCCTTTTCAAGGACCTTTAGTTTGTTTATTGTCATTTCCTGTGTCTGTTTTCTTCTGTCGCCATGGTTATTCACTTTTTTATTGATTTACTCACACCTATTCCTAATTTGATCATTAGTTCTTGGTGTATATAGTTCATTGTCTAGACACAGTTATGTTGCCCTCCCACTTGTGTGAATTACCCTTCATTTTATTAAATAAAGTGCACTGCTTATTAATCAGCTTCGCTACCTCGTCTTCATCCTCAGCCCAGCTGTGACAATTACGAAGGATGTGCAAAACCAAATTTGCATAATCCAGATGGTGGGCTTTTCTGAATGATTAGACGAATATTGGGGAATCTAAAATTAAAATTTACTACTGGAGCACTACAGCAAAGGATATACACCGATCAGGCATAACATTATGACTTACTAATATTACACTAATATTGTGTTGGTCCCCCTTTTGCTGCCAAAACAGCTCTGACCCGTCGAGGCATGGACTCCACTAAACCCCTGAAGGTGTGCTGTGGTACCTGGCACCAAGATGTCAGCAGCAGATCCTTTAAGTCCTGTAAGTTGCGAGGTGGGGCCTCCGTGGATTGGACTTGTTTATTCAGCACATCCCACAGATGCTCGATTGGATTGAGATCTGGGGAATTTGGAGGCCAAGTCAACACCTCAAACTTGTTGTTGTGCTCCTCAAACCATTCCTGAACCATTTTTGCTTTGTGGCAGGGCACATTATCCTGCTGAAAGAGCCACAGCCACCAGGGAATACCGTTTCCATGAAAGGGTGTACATGGTCTGCAACAATGCTAAGGTAGGTGGTACATGTCAAAGTAACATCCACATGGATGGCAGGACCCAAGGTTCCCCAGCAGAACATTGCCCAAAGCATCACACTGCCTCCGCCGGCTTGCCTTCTTCCCATAATGCATCCTGGTGCCATGTGTTCCCCAGGTAAGCGACGCACACGCACCCGGCCATCCACGTGATGTAACAGAAAACATGATTCATCAGACCAGGCCACCTTCTTCCATTGCTCCGTGGCCCAGTTCTGATGCTCACGTGCCACTGTTGGTGCTTTCGGCGGTGGACAGGGGTCAGCATGGGCACCCTGACTGGTCTGTGGCTATGCAGCCCCATACGCAACAAACTGAGATGCACTGTGTATTCTGACACCTTTCTATCAGAACCAGCATTAACTTCTTGAGCAATTTGAGCTCCAGTAGCTCGTCTGTTTGATCGGACCACACGGGTCAGTTCAACATGTGCATCAATGAGCCTTGGCCGCCCATGACCCTGTCGCCGGTTCATCACTGGTCGTTCCTTAGAGCACTTTTGATAGATCCTGACCACTGCAGACCGGGAACACCCCACAAGAGCTGCAGTTTTGGGGATGCTCTGACCCAGTCGTCTAGCCATCACAATTTGGCCCTTGTCAAACTCGCTCAAATCCTTACGCTTGCCCATTTTTCCTGCTTCTAACACATCAACTTTGAGGACAAAATGTTCACTTACTGCCTAATATATCCCACCCACTAACCGGTGCCGTGATGAAGAGATAATCAGTGTTATTCCCCTGTCATAATGTTATGCCTGATCGGTGTACCCAAGTAACCATCTTAAAATAAATGTTTTTGTGAAGCATATAATGTGCTTCTATAAAAGAGTAGAAGTTGAGATGAGTGTAAGTGTACAACAGACTCACCAATAGAAACACTTTGCTGTCTGGTTTGACTTTATGTTTCTCCATGTATTTGATGAGACTGCTGTTGGCATATCTGTAAAACACATCTGAACAATCACTATATAATGGTCATGCACACTAAAATATAGGTATACAAAAAGGGCAGCACACGGTTCTCAACCACAATGCTCTCAAACTTTTTTTAATGGTAGAGGAAATAATGTTTCAACACTTTGAATTATGAAAAGAATCACAATGCCATTCATCTTAATCTCGTGAAACATAATTTACCCACTTTATGGTATATTGGTATTGGTATATACCAAGAAAAGCGGTGTTACGGTTGGTTTTGGGTTTTCTTCTTCTTCTTTTAGCATTTTATGGCGATTGGCAAAAAATGATAGGTGCAATCCCGCCACCTACTGGGCTGGAGTGTGGACCACTGATGGAAGTAGGGTTTTGGGTGTTTGTGTTCATGTCTTTTATTTTGTATTCATGCTCTTAGTCTTGCTTCCCGTTTCTCATGTGCTTCCCTCAAAGCCACTAGATGACAAGCCTGCAACCATTAGCCAAAAAAGCATAACGGCTAATGCTAACGCTGCGGCTGCCAGTATGCAGGAAAGGAGACCAGAGGCTGTTTTTTTAATGGAAGTCAATGGAGAAGAGGCTTCACTACACAAAAAAAAACTGCTTTTGTGAGGAAACCGCTCATCATTTAATGAATCGACTGCCTGTCTGCTAATCTTCAACATGTTTTACACTAAACAATACGTTTGTTGGGAACGATATGTAGATTTTACTATGAAAGAAGCAGTTAGAGAAGGCATAGAAGGCAATGTCGCGACAGGTAAAACTCGTTTACGGCATTACAATAGTATTTCTTGAGTAATATTGTATAAAGAAAGTAGAAAATACCAGTTTTCTTTCTTTGGCTTTCAGGTTTTACTAGTTGAATGGTAATGACTATTACAACTGCATGTATGCACACACCACTGATATTATGCATTTTAATGAATAAAGAGAACATTAATACTTTAATTATTGTGTTATATTGTATGTTGTTTAATGAGAATAAAAAAAATAAGTATTGTTTCTATTGCTGCCAGGTTAGTTATGACTCTGCTGTGTGCCTAATGATGATGATATAATGCTTTTTTAATGAATGAAGGTAAAACAATACATATAATTAATGAATTAAACATGTATTAAATTACAATGAAGTTTTTAGTGTATTCCTAAACAGAGAAAATATAGATATTCGCGCTCTTTTTTCCGCTCAGTAAAGCACATTCCTCAAACAACGCAGTCCTACTGTACCTTTACTAGCGATATAACACCAAATTTATTCTTATTTATTCACAAGACCGGCACGCTAATCCACAAGAAACTGATTCATGTAAAATGTAACTGACTGTCATAAAACTTTGAACGGTGTTTGGTCATTAGTCTTGTGTGTGTATATAGCCCTCATGTTTCATTGGTCTCTTGTCTAGTATTGTGTGTGTAAATTCGCTGTTCAGTGAGTTTCATGTTATTTCAAGACAAGTCATGCTTTGTCAAGTCTTTTGTTTATTTTGTATCTGTTCATTTTGGGATTCTCAATAAACTGCACTTGGGTTCTGCAGTGGACGTTTGATACAAGCGGGTGACATCAACAATTTACTTTCACAAAGAGAGAAATTATTTAAAGACTGCCCGTCGAAGCGTTGTTTTGTCTACTATAAAATGTTTGAGAGCATTGTGCTATCATTTAGTTCTTATTTGAAGGCCTTCTTGGCTGTTTTTGGTCCCGCACCTGCTCTAAAGTGTTTTTTCGGATGTGCACATGCCATTTCCTTTTGTTTGGAAATTATAGGTATAGTCTTTTACATCATTACACGAAATGTAATACATACAGTAAACATACAGCACTGAATTGATACATTTGCCTTGCGCTTTCTGATTTACACTCACATAAATAAATATAAAATAATGATATACAATAAGCACTTTTGTTTTTGCTGTTGAAAATAAATGTGGTGTTACTCTGGAACAGCACTCACGTGGTTCTTCTGAAATCTTTCTGTAGAGTAGGATATTCTGGCATTTTCCGGATATCCTCCCAGTCTTTATCTAGGAATTACAAGTAAACTGTAATTACACTTGTAACCCATAACCCTACCCGTATTCCAAAAGCTCGAGCTAACATATTTCTAAGCATTAAACCTATAGCAAAAAAAACCAAAAGGATAATATACAAAGGACACTTCTTTTGAGTCATGAATCATTCAGAACAAATCAATAAAGAAACTGAAATATATTTATGTTTTACTTGTGCCTATAACAGCCTATAATAAGAATAAGAATTTGCATAGCGCGCAGAGTGTATTCCTTTAGATGTGTCGTGGTTATAAAGGGAAGTAGTAATGGATACGTGAAATCAACTGGCTGTGGAAGTTTCATTGAAAGCACCAATCATCAGAACGCGAATAGAGTTTCATGGCTGAACTACATATGCAAGTTATATATAAAACTTGTTGAAACAAAACCTTGAGAAGAGGGTCCACGCGAGCCCTCAAACAAACAAACTAATTTAGGCTTCAAGGAATGAGAAGGAGAAGAAAACAAGTAGAATATTTAAACTTAAGGGAAATGGAAGTGGAAAGTCAAGTACACTACTAAGAGAAAAAAAAGTTAACACTTTCTATGATCATGTTCATTGTTTGTTATCAATCATCATACTAATAATAGTTATAGTAACCACAAATAGGTAAGTATTATTACTGTTGTTACGATTATTCATGAGATGCCAACACATTAAGGTTGTTTATAAGGCATTATGCGTGTATTATAATGCATTAACAATACCCTTATGATGCATTATAAATGCTTCATCTGGTGTTATAATGCATTGTTATAACCACATATTATAAAGTATTATAATGTATTGTACCTGTTGTTATGATTATTTATCAGATGACACAGCACATTAAGGTTGTTTATAAGGCATTATGCGTGTATTATAATGCATTAACAATACCCTTATGATGCATTATAAATGCTTCATCTGGTGTTATAATGCATTGTTATAACCACATATTATAAAGTATTATAATGTATTGTACCTGTTGTTATGATTATTTATCAGATGACACAACACATTAAGGTTGTTTATAAGGCATTATGCATGTATTATAATGCATTAACAATACCCTTATGATGCATTATAAATGCTTCATCTGGTGTTATAATGCATTGTTATAACCACATATTATAAAGTATTATAATGTATTGTACCTGTTGTTATGATTATTTATCAGATGACACAACACATTAAGGTTGTTTATAAGGCATTATGCATGTATTATAATGCATTAACAATACCCTTATGATACATTATAAATGCTTCATCTGGTGTTATAATGCATTGTTATAACCACATATTATAAAGTATTATAATGTATTGTACCTGTTGTTATGATTATTTATCAGATGACACAACACATTAAGGTTGTTTATAAGGCATTATGCATGTATTATAATGCATTAACAATACCCTTATGATGCATTATAAGTGCTTCATCTGGTGTTATAATGCATTGTTATAACCACAAATTATAAAGTATTATAATGTATTGTACCTGTTGTTATGATTATTTATCAGATGACACAACACATTAAGGTTGTTTATAAGGCATTATGCGTGTATTATAATGCATTAACAATACCCTTATGATGCATTATAAATGCAGGCATCATCTGGTGTTATAATGCATAATAATGCAAGTATTATAATGTATTGTACCTGTTCTGATTATTTATCAGATGATACAACATATTATAAGGTTGTTTATAAGGCATTATGCGTGTATTATAATGCATTAACAATACCCTCATAATGCATTATAAATACATCATAGAAAGTGTTGACAAAAAAAAAATGTGTAGAAATGTATAAAGTCGTTAGTTCCAAACCTAAAGAAATATAAATCTCACCGGTCTGCTCAGACACCAACGAGACTTCTAAAACATTAAAAATCTTACCGATCAAAAACTTTCTGAACGGCAGTGTAAGTGATGAAGTAAAAGTGTTTTGATAAGTTAAAGGTCCGTCACCTGCTGGGAAGCCCATGACGCTGAATATGCGATCTAACTGGTCATGATGGAAAGGATTGCTGGTCTTTATGTCCTCTTGTCGACAATGGAAGATTGGTTCTGACGTCAACAGCTCCGCAAAGATACAGCCTATTGCCCAAATATCTAAAAATAAATAGATGATTAAATACAGATAACAAAGAGCAGCGCAGCCTTAAATACACACAGTGCTTAACTTACCGATTGCTTTGGTGTAGTGTCTCGCCCCGAGCAGTAGTTCGGGCGCTCTGTACCAGAACGTGACGACCACTGGGTCCAGATCAGCCAAAGGCTTCAGCGGAGAGTTAAATAGTCGCGCAAAACCCATATCAGCTATGACACACAAACACATTAACATAATAAATATCTCACTTGTTTGCAAGCCATTTCAGCTTAAGGCAAGCTATGCATTTAGCATTTTTTATTTACAGAGGAAGAGATCAGGTAACACTTTGTTTTACAGTGTCTTTGTTACACGTTAAATGTACTTACCATAGTAATAACAGTAAATTATACGTAATTACATGCAACTTACCCTCAACCAAACTCTAACCCTATTGTGAGTACATGTAGTTAATCAATATTACTCAGTACTTAAATACACTGATCAGGCATAACATTATGGCCACCATGGGCACCCTGACTGGTCTGCGGCTATGCAGCCCCATACGCAGCAAACTGCGATGCACTGTGTATTCTGACACCTTTCTACCAGAACCAGCATTAACTTCTTGAGCAATTTGAGCTCCAGTAGCTCGTCTGTTTGATCGGACCACACGGGCCAGCCTTCGCTCCCCACGTGCATCAATAAGCCTTGGCCGCCCATGACCCTGTCGCCGGTTCACCACTGTTCCTTCCTTGGAGCACTTTTGATAGATCCTGACCACTGCAGACCGGGAACACCCCACAAGAGCTGCAGTTTTGGAGATGCTCTGACCCAGTCGTCTAGCCATCACAATTTGGCCCTTGTCAAACTCGCTCAAATCCTTACGCTTGCCCATTTTTCCTGCTTCTAACACATCAACTTTGAGGGCAAAATGTTCACTTGCTGCCTAATATATCCCACCCACTAACAGGTGCTGAGATAATAGTGTAATTCACTTCACCTTTCAGTCGTCATAATGTTATGCCTGATCGGTGTATATAATTACACTGTAACAATGAAGCCTTAAAATAAAGTGTAACCATCTGCTAATAATGACCAGTTGCATTTTAATCAAGGTGAAGGACTGTGTTATGCTCTCTCAGGTGATTTCAGGGGTAGTGATAGTGACAACGTGGAGGTATTATTTAAAAATAGTAAAATTTATTAGGAGGTAAAATGGTGTCATAACCAATGAGAGATTAGATAATTCGTTGTGCTGCTAAAGTGAAGTGGCTCCAGTGCTCTAGCAAACATTGAGAGCCACAAAGTAACCAAACACAATAACAAATTCCACTGGTGATAAAAATAGCGCCCACAGCCTTCAACAGTCATCACCCAGAATAGTGCCTTATGCAAGACAATGGCTTCACATTTACCCAGACTGAACCTACAGCTCACCTAAGCTCTCTAAAGCTTGACCATATCACCTAAAAAGAAAATAAAGTTGGCCAGCAGAATTACATCATACATCCCATTTTCCCCAGATCATTTGCTACAGCTCTCTAAAGGCATTTTCCACTAAAACAACCTAATATGTGACCCTGGAGCACAAAACCAGTCCTGCGTCTCACGGGTATATTTGTGGCAATAGCCAACAATACATTGTATGGGTCAAAATTATAGATTTTTCTTTTATGCCAAATATCATTAGGATATTAAGTAAAGATCATGTTCCATGAAGATATTTTGTAAATGTCCTACCGTAAATATATCAAAAATGTATTATTAGTAGTAATATGCATTGCTAAGGACATTTGGACGACTTTAAAGGAGATTTTCTCAATATTTAGATTTTTTTTGCACCCTCAGATTCCAGATTTTCAAATAGTTGTATCTCGGCTAAATATTGTCCAACAAACCATACATCAATGGAAAGCTTATTTATTATGTATAAATCTCAATTTGAAAAAATTGACCCTTGTGACTGGTTTTGTGGTCCAGGGTCACATATGGTCCTGATAATTGCAATTATATGTAGCCAGTACAGCTTTTTACCAATTTTGACTCTTCCTCGCTCTGGACCCTCCCCCATTACCAGGATATTGGCAGGTTTCTGAAAAAGAAAGGTCACAAATGACCACAAATTATATATCTGTTTCTCTCAGAATGGCATGTGAACTTGTGGTGCTACGGCTTAGAAGCAGACATTTTCAACATTGGGGTAATTCAGATTTTTGTCATGACCTGTTATTGTCTGATCACACCTGCATGAGCCATGACATCCGTTTTGTTTATGGAAATGCTCTGTCTCACAGGGAAACTGCAGGTCTGTAGAGACCGGAGCCGAGCTATTGCTCTTCTAAATGTCACACTTGTGGGAGAAGCCATCTTTATTATAATATTTATGCCAGTCAAGGTGAATATACTTTCTATTTCAGAGAAAACAAGCCTTTTTTTAATTGCAAGAAACCTAAAAATGCTTCTAATGATTTCTAATAAAGCATAAAATATATTTCATAGATATTTTTTTATATATATTATTTAGTAGGTTTAGCACTAGCAGCATCAAACAGAACTGCAAAAATAATTACATTTCCAAACTGCATAGAATAATTTTTTAGTCATGTTTTCAAAAGATCACAAATTATTTTTATTTTATTTCTTATTTAATTTAACTTAATTTAATTGAATTTAATGTATGTTTTATTCACAATTTCGTTCGGTGCCACTAACACAGAACTGATATGCTTTACCTTGAAATATAATCATATAAAACAGACAGAGGCGGTATTACTGCATGCGGCTGTGAGTGACTGATTGTTGCGTCAGTAGGTAATGGTGTCTTCTAATTAGTCCAAGACTCTTGAGTTTCTATGAGCCTTAATGAGGGTATGTTGCTATGGAAACAGCAAGCATAAGGTTTCTGTAATTCAATCAACACAATACTGCTATCTCAAAATTGCTGTTGTCATTCGCTTAAATCGTTTTGTGTTTTTAATGTTTCCCAATGTTGAAAAGCAAAGCAAGGCAAAAATTCAGTAATTACCATTTATATTATTATGAATAAACATCATTGAATGCAGATCCTTCATCATTTATAAACCAATGTGTCAACATATCTAGCAGATTATAAACCCCAAAAGGAATAAACCCTCAAATGAATTAAAGTCAGTGTGAAACTGCATAGACAAAACATTTAAGGAGGTTTTCACCCAAACATAAGACAAACCAGGGATAGTCACCCAAAAACAAACATTCTGTTATCATTTAGTGACTCTCATCTCATTCCAGGCCTTTATGCATTTCTGTCTTCTTCTGAACACACACACGCACACACACACTTTGTGGGGACTATCCATAGAAGTAATGGTTTTTATACTATACAAACTGTATATTCTCTCCCCTACCCATCACACACACACACACACACTACCCCTAAACCTACCCACCACACAAAACTTTCTGCATTTTTACATTTTCAAAAAACTAATTCTGTATGATTTGTTTCCTCATGTGGACCTCACTTTAGATCCCAACGGTGATACGAGTCCCCATGAGTCAGTGTGCATTCAGGCTGAAGTCCCCATCGGGATAGAAAAACATGAACACACACACAGATTATTTTTACTCTACCTTTATGAACTCTTTGGAGCATGACACTTTATATTAAGTGTTTTAACTACTATTTACGGTAACACTTTATTTTAAGATGACGTAGTTACATGTTACTACATGTACTTACCACAGTAATAACAGTAATTTGAGTGATTCAGGCAGTATTTTAGTATTCTTATGCATGATATTTATATTTCATATGCATTTGCTGTGATTATTTCATGATTATTTTAATACATTTTCTGTGTACATTACTTAGCATTTAACACGTAACAAAGTAAAATATCTAGCTTCTGCCAGACCGGCTTCCGTATTTAAAAAAAGCGTAACTTTTGATGCCGGACGTAGCGTAAACGTTTTGAACTGCGAGAGGCGTTACAATTTTTGCCCTACGGAAGGCGGTCTGGCAGATGCTAGATATTTTACTTTATAAAGGTTTAAATATTGATATTTTTCTTACACAAACCCATCGATTCCTTTCAGAAGGCCTTTACTAACACCCCGGAGCCGTGTGGAGCACTTTTATAATGGATGGATGCACTTTTTTGAGCTTCAAACTCGTTGGCCCCGTTCACTGCCATTATAAAGCTTGGAAGAATCAGGATATTTAAATAACTCTGACTGTCTTGAGGGTGAGTAAATCATGGGGTAATGTTCATTTTAAAGTGAATTAATCCTTTAATACATTAACTAATGCTAACAAATGAGGCGTTATTGTAAAGTGTTACCAAGATATCTAACATAAAGTGGGACCTTATGGACCCCACTAACTTTCATTGTATGGTGGGGATAAAATAAAAATCTTCAAATATCTTCTTTTGTGTTCAAGTTTGGAATGACATGAGATTGAGGAAATTATATCACTGGAGTTTTGTATATAATTAGTCTGTTTGTAGTTATAATACGTTGGCTGTCTCCATTAAAAGAATAGTTTACCTAAAAATGAAAATTCTGTCATTATTTAATCACCTACATGTAATCCATATGCTGTTATATTTTCAATGGAAAACAAAAGGAAGAAACTTCACATGTCCTTTACACATAACTAAAGCTGAAAGTGACATGGTGGTTCTTTTTGGAGCTTGACATAGTATATAGTTTATATGCAATATTGTTGTATGAAAAAGGAAAAATACAAGCATATGTGTCAAGTAAATAATGAAAAAGAATTTGCATTTTTGGGCCAAACTATTCCCTTAACACTTGATAACATAAACAGCACAAATTGTGTAAGTGAAAGTAAAAAGAAACATGCTTCCAAAATACAAAAGCATTGAATACCCTGCTGTTAAATCACATTTATAATTCATGTTGACCCTAAGTCAGTTGTTGAGCAGTCTATTTCTCTTATATACAACTAGGTTAATGACAGAGAGTATGCTATTGATCCACACACACACACCAGGGATTGATGGGATTACACAACAGTGGAGAGACAATCAGACTGTGACACTTTCCAGTAGATTCAATCCATATCCGTCACCATTAACACCAGCTGAGCATTACACACATATTTTAGTTTAGTTACGATTGGAGGGTCCAGAGATGGACTGGGTCATCAGTGTCAGTCACTGCAACAAAACCACAAAAAAGAGCCTAATACGGTCAAAAATACAACTTTACTTTATTCTTACTTTGACTGTAAAATATTTTCTTATGTAAAACAATTTGCATAGATGGTTGGAAAATGTGGCCACTGTTTTAAATAAGCCAAAACACATTCACTAAATAAATGTAGATACATATATTATGTAGCTGTTATGTAGCATTGGATAATAATTGTATAATAAATGATTAATTAAGTGATTGATCATTATTGATGAACAATTGCTGTTAACAAGCAGAATCACTGAAGGAAAGAGAAACACAAGAACAACAACTGACTTCAGCCACAGCCTTAGATGAAATCAACCGAAGATAAAAGAAGACATTAAATCTCTCAAGAGGAGGATTAAATAACTCCACCAGCGTCATTGACAGATTGACTTTATTTCTCTCATAAGTCTACAGAAATTCTTATTGAGAATTAACAGAGATTTAGATGTTGATGTTTCATTGAAAATACTAGTTAAGTCACCATTATGGTGATCAGTGTTTGCTTTAGTTTGACCCTTGACTTTTAGTAATATATTCTCTTTCAGCGAACATTTATGCATTGGCAAAGATAGAGATTTAAGATAAAGCAGATCAATTAAAGTTGTCTGCATTTGTAACATTCAAATGAATGATTGGTTAATTGTTTTTTTTTAACCTTAATTGAATTGAGGTGATCGGTTTCCTCAAATGAAAGGATTTAGCTTAACTTGTTGGGTTTAAACATGTAGTTTACTTCCATGTTCCAAACCCTTAAATGTGAGGGGCATCACAAAACACAAAATCTTTTGCATATAATTTTGGCAACTGAACTTCACTTTGCAGCCAAATTATACTGTACTGGCTGCTGCCCTTGTAATATTATATGAAGAACATAAAAGAATGTATGACATGAAGCATCTCTGGCTGCGTTTACACTGTCAACCAATTTCAAGTCTTAAATGAATGTAAAAAAGCTGAACAAATGAAATCAAAGATCGGATCTGTGCATTATGCCTTGCAGTGTAAATGCAGGCTCTGTGAGCTACTACGACCAAAACATGACTTCACGTCAGGCTTGTGTTTGGTACTCACCAGGTCTCTGTGCAGGACCCAGTTGGCGTGCAGGTAATGGATGCCGTCTAAGATTTGGTAAAGCAGCGACTTCACCATCCCCCTCGGTAGTTGCATGGGCTTCTTGTTGGCCTTTGATGCTCGATGAAATTTTATGATGTGCTACAACATAAGAATGGGTAAAAAGTTTGTGTTTGTGACAGTTGTGAATAGGCATGAGCTTTTATATTTGATCACAAGAAATCTTTTCCTCTAGCGTTTCTGCTGCCAAGGTCACACACACTACCACACCAAGATCAGTAATGTTTACCAGTAACACCTGCAAACTCTTCTCCTCTCCTCCTCCACCTCACATCTCTCTCATTACCGATGACTTTGCAACCTTTTTCACTGATCAGGTGACAACCATCAGTTCAATCAATATGCAGATACAATACTGTCATAGAGAGAGGATCCCCTGCATGTCTAATGACTGAGTGTCAAGGTCAAAAAGTCTCTTAAAATATCAGATTGCCCAGTTTACCAAATACAATTTATATGATATTTATGAATAAATAATTAATATTTACAACCTTGCTAAAAAGTTTACACACCCCTTGCAGAATCTGTGAAAATGTGGATAATTATAACAAAATAAGAGAGATTACATAAAATGCATGTTATATTTTATATATGCATGATATTTTACATAAAAGATGTTTTCATATAGTCCAAAAGACAATGAATTTATAAAAATGACCCGTTTAAAAGTTTATGAACCCTTGATTCTTAATACTGTGTGTCATTCCCTGATGATCCACGACTGTGTGTGTCGTTCCCTGATGATCCACGGCTGTGTGTGTCGTTCTCTGATGATCCACGGCTGTGTGTGTGTGTGTCGTTCTCTGATGATCCACGGCTTTGTGTGTGTGTGTCGTTCCCTGATGATCCACGGCTGTGTGTGTGTGTGTTGTTCCCTGATGATCCACGGCTGTGTGTGTGTGTCGTTCTCTGATGATCCACGGCTGTGTGTGTGTGTGTCGTTCCCTGATGATCCACGGCTGTGTGTGTGTGTGTCGTTCCCTGATGATCCACGGCTGTGTGTGTGTGTGTCGTTCTCTGATGATCCACGGCTGTGTGTGTGTCGTTCCCCGATGATCCACGGCTGTGTGTGTGTGTGTGTGCGTGTTTTTGTGACATATTAGGACACAAATTTGTATAATGACATGGGTATGACACAGGTATTACAAGGAAAGGGTGACTTATGAGGACATTACCCATGTCCCCATTTTTCAAAAGGCTTATCAATCATACAGAATGAGTTTTTTTTTTTGAGAAAGTAAAAATGTGCAGTTTCCTGTGATGGGTAGGTTTAGGGGTAGTGTGTGTTTTGTGATGGTTGTTCTTGAGTCTCTTGTTTGTCCTAATCAGTTAAACTGACCAACGTTCTTCAGAAAAATCCTCAAATTCTTCAGTTTCCAGCATCTTCTGCATATTTGAACCCTTTCCAGCAGTGACTGTATGATTTTGATCTGAGGACGATTGAGGGACTCAAACACAACTACAGACACAAAACACACACACAGCCGTGGATCATCAGGGAACGACACACACACACACACAGCCGTGATCATCAAGGAACGACACACACACACACACACAGCCGTGGATCATCAGGGAACGACACACACACACAGCCGTGGATCATCAGGGAACGATATTAAGAATCAAGGGTATGTAAACTTTTGAATGGGTAATTTTTATTAACAAATGAAAGTTTGTGTGACTTACTTCCTCAAAGATCTTAATTATTTTAGATATAAATAACTAGTAAAATGTTTAGTAGCTTCCTAAGCTGATCTCTCAAAGGAATATTTAATCCAAATATGAAAACTTTATCAAACTGTCATCATTTACTCACTCTCATGTCTTTTGAAACTCATATGACTTTCTTTCTTCTGTGGAACACAAAAGGAGTTTGTTATAGCAGAATGCCCAAGTTGCTCTTTCCCTAAAAATTAAAGTGAATTGTAACTACGGCTATTGAGCTAGATGTTCAATGCAAAATATTGTGTGAATACCTGAAATAACTTACGTTTCAGTCAATTTCACGCAAAGCTATCGTATGAATTTAGATGATCTTGAATATAATTTACAAGTATGGACTTGTTTTGTGATGCTTTTTGAACCCCAGTCCCAATCCACTTACATTGTATGGAAGAGCACATCTCAGACATTCTGCTAAACATCTGCTGTTGTGTTCAGAAGAAAGAAGAAAAGAAAGAACGTCAAACAAAACTGAACCTGAAATGAAATGGGGGGGGGGGGGGGGGGTAAGATAAAAACTAAAGTGTAACTATCACAGCACTGCTGAAACTAACTAAAACTAAAGTGAAACATTAAGCACATGGTAAAAAAGTATTAAAATACAAAAAGTGCAAAATCACAGTTTATACTCACCCACAGGTCATGCTCAGCATAGTCAAACAGGAGCCAGACCTTGCGGTCACTGTGAGAAAGAAATACTTTCTGCAGGGCGATGACATTTGGATGCTTCAGCTCTCTCAGTAACTGCAGACAGAGAGAAACATATGATTGTTCATTCACCTGTTTATTCTCCAAACATATTTGGGTTGCACTTTATTTTACGACGTCCTTGTTACACTGTAATTATACATGATTTAAGTACTGAGTAATATTAATAAACAACATGTACTCACTAAATAATAGTTTGATGTTGGGTTAGTTGCTTGTAATTATGCATAATTTACTTCTATTACTATAGTAAGTACATGTAAGATGTGTAACAGGGAGACTGTAAAATAAAGTTTTACCCATCTTTGATATAAATACATGTAGAGGGCATTTACATCAGAGGATGCAGAACAAACACAAAACCTGTTAACAACTGGTATTAACTCTTTCCCCACCATTGATTGAAATTTCTGTGTTTTCACTGTTTTACGGTAGGGGGCGCTATGACACATCTTCTGAAAGAGGACAGAATCTCCTTATCAAGACACAGGCGAAGAAGAAGCAGAAACATGCGATATCATATGTAATCACATGCACATGTAAAAAACAGCATATAAATCAAAACTGGCTAATGTTACTGAATGAAATGTCGTATAGGACTGTGAAGCTTTAGGGGTGTTGATGGACTCGATCTAGACTGGGTAAACCCAGCCTGATCTGCCGGCGATTTGATTTCGCCCTGCAACTCAGTCTGGAAACCTGTACATTCATTTCTACTGCTTCTGTTACACTTTTGCGGGAACCAATCACAGACTGGCTTATCCACCTGGCGCGCTATTGGCGGGTTTAACACGATGACGGATAGAGAAGCGATGGGTCGTTGTCCGTTGATCACGCCTCTTGTGGTCTGATTGGTTGAAGGACTATCCAATTGTGTACAGAGTCATTTGAATAATGCTCGTTGATCACGCCTCTTGTGCAGTAGAAAATACAGAGCAGACTCCCCAGACCAATGTTCAATCTTAAATTAAGCTTGGTCTGGTGATAGCCAGGCAAGACTCGATCGTGTTTTGATCATTGTTCTGAATCTGATCTGGATGTAGAAAAACACGATTTTCACGAATGTTGCTTTTTTATGAAACTTAGCCACATTCAAGCGTTGATAAAAAAAAGAATACATGAAGATAAAATAAAATGTTTTTTTTTTGTTTTGTTTAAAAGCTCTGTTCTTTCTTTTGATATATTGCATGTTCAGATATTCATACAACAAAATATTATGGGGGCCATGACATTTTTGTGAAAATGATCAAAAATGCTGGCGCTGACTGGCAACATTTTTAAAAAAACACGTGCGGGGAAAGAGTTACATTTAAACAATATAATCTGATAGCTATATGGTATTTTTTACACTAAATTAAACTAAACTAGAAAACACACAAACAGCATGTAGTTGAATATTTAGCTATAAAAATACCTCAAATTAATGAACTAAAGTCCATATACACTATATTGCCAAAAGTATTGGGACACCCCTCCAAATCATTGAATTCAAGTGTTCAATCACTTCATGGCCACAGGTGTATAAATCAAGCACTAGGCATGCAGACGCTTCTACAAACATTTGTGAAAGAATGAGTCGCTCTCAGGAGCTCTGTGAACTCAAGCGTGCTACCGTGATAGGTTGCCACCTGTGCAATAAGTCCATTCATGAAATTTCCTCACTACTAAATATTCCACGCTCAACTGTTAGTGGCATTATAACAAAGTGGAAGCAATTGGGAACAACAGCAACTCAGCCATGAAGTGACAGGCCACGTAAAATCCCAGAGCGGGGTCAGCGCATGCTGAGGGTCACAGTGAGCAGAAGTCACCAACTTTCTGCAGAGTCAATAGCTACAGATGTCCAAACTTCGTGTGGCCTTCAGATTAGCTCAAGAACAGTGTGTAGAGAGCTTCATGAAATGGGTTTCCATGGCCGAGCAAATGGTGTGGGGTTGTTTTTCAGGGGTTGGGCTTGGCCCCTTAGTTCCAGTGAAAGGAACTCTTAATGCTTCAACATACCAAGACATTTTGGACAATTTCATGCTCCCAACTTTGTGGGAACAGTTTGGCGATGGCCCCTTCCTGTTCCAACATGACTGCGCTCCAGTGCACAAAGCGTCGGTCCATAAAGACATGGATGAGCAAGTTTGGTGTGGAGGAACTTGACTGGCCTGCACAGAGTCCTGACCTCATCCCGACAGAACACCTTTGGGATGAATTACAGCGGAGACTGCGAGACAGGCCTTCTCGTCCAACATCAGTGCCTGACCTCACAAATGTTTCCATAAACACACTCCTAAACCTTGTGGAAAGCCTTCCCAGAAGAGTTGAAGCTGTTATAGCTGCAAATGGTGGGCCAACTTCATATTAAACCCTATGGATTAAGAATGGGATGCTATTAAAGTTCATGTGCATGCAAAGGCAGGCGTCCCAAAACTTTTGCCAATATAGTGTATATTACCTATATTAGACAAACTTCAACACCTGTTTCCTTTCACCCATATTACTATTGTTTTGCCTTTCCAACAAAGTAAAAAAAAAATAGAGAGAGAGAGAGTGCTTGATCCTATTAGTTTGATGGTAACATAATAAGTCCAAACAGGTATTTAAACAGTATGGGAATTGTATTTCAGCACATACTAGACAAAGAATCACTCCGATTTAAACAATTAAAAAATGACTCAATGAACAAATGGTGTGTGAGCAGAGCAACAACAATGCTCAGTGCTGTGACTCATAATGTGGCCTTCTGAGACCTCTACACCCATGAGGCTTAAACAACAACAACAATGTTGTTATGCATTTGTTCTCAATCTCAGGAAAGACCTGATTGTGCTACAACTGAATCAATTCTATGTTAAAGTACTTTGAGCAACTTGGCATGCAGAGTTGTAGTAAAGTGAATAAACAAGCTTTTTTTTCGGTATAGTTCTCTGTCTGAGGTTTAGACCTGGCATGTTGTTTTGGATATTAATGCCAACCAAAAAAAAATAGTATTATTATTGCTCATATTTCTGTAAGTACTTAATTATTAAACTTCTATGCTACTTGGGCCATAAATTAACCACCCATTACACAATATAGCAATTGCACAGCAATACCCTAGCAACTAAACACCTAATCATGACCAATTCACATGTTCTTTGGGTAATATGAAAATCTGTGATTGTGATACATTTGTTCCACCAATAAAATTTTTATATGAATATATATTTTCCAAAAACATGTTTTACTCTAAAACTGCAAGGAAATCAAAGCAATAAATCTAAACAAGTTGATTTTGATTTTAACAAAAGATTTTGTTTGAGCGCCGTATTAAAAGTTTCCACTAAATGAAATTCGTCTCCCATTAATTTCCAATGCGCTAATTTTTGACCGCAAAGAGCACAAGTGTGGCTATTTTTTCAAGGCACAATTTAACCTTTTCGAATTATGTCCATGATTTTTTTGTTCACATAGCAAGTGCCAAAAGTGGCAAGTTTTGTATCATTTCGCTGAAGTAAAAAAAAAAAAAACGTAACATTTTTCACCGTTAATGACACAAAACATTGAACTGAGGAAATCTGAGATCTTAAATCAAGATGGGCTGTGTCCGAAATCACCCCCTATACCCTTAAATAGGGCACTATAGAGTGGTGCAGGTATTACATCACTTTGTAGGCCAAAACACGGAAGTGAGTTAGCACTTTAGCACTTCCTGTTTCACTATTCCAAAGTCAATGTTTTTTTTTGAATGGGGTTTTGGTTAAATGGCTGAAATAAGGTCTGTGGTGAACTCATGTTTTATTCTATAACATAAAATACATCAGTATTACCCCACTCATGATTTTTTTAAGCTGTTATGTGTCTTGAAAAAGGCAAATGAGACTACAGAGGCTGTCAAGGAGATTAAACTTCATCACGGCAAAAAGTTTTCACCCCCGGCTCTTAATGCGTCGTGTTTCCTTCTGGAGCATCAGTGAATGTTTCAACCTTTTTTAATAGTTGTGTTTGAGTCCCTCAATCTATTGTTTTGTCTTGTGGACTATATGTAAACATCTTTTATGTAAAATATCTTATTCAGGACAGTACTAAATAAAAAAATAACATGCATATTATGTTAAAATTATTCACAGATTCTGCAAGGGGTGTGTAAACTTTTGAGCAAGACTATATGTTATGGCAGAGATAAACCATACAGTATTGTGAATATTTCAATTTTCAAACGTTCATGCAATCAAAAGTTCCTGTGAATGAAGAATCGCCCATAGAGAGGATTTCAGTGTGTTTGTCTTTAGTCCGTAAAACTGCTGGGCTGTTCAACAGGAGGCTGCTGAACCTGTTTCATGGTCAGATTGTTCAAATATGACCACACCTTAAAAGGCATGTTCTCACAATCCAGTCATTTCAGAGAGAAACTAACCGAGACCAAGAAAAGACAATCAGTGGCGCTGGCGTACACTGTACAACAGATCACACGCAGAAAATGCCAAGCACTGCCCCTGCATTCACTGGTAGGCAAGCATATGTTTGCGTAAACAGGGCATTTATCACAGAGCATACTATCAAGGACAAAATATCCCGATAGACATGATTAACTGGTAGAAATTTGTCAACCGGTAGAGATTTTGGACTCTCATCTCTATCGCAGTTACGCTCATGTGACGTGATCACGAAAGCTTATCGTTTGCATGCGTTTTTAAGCATTGCGGTTTAAAAACAGCTGATTTTAAACCATTAAAGCACAATTAGCAGTGAAAGAGAACTCATTTCAGTATATGAGCGCTCTCTGAGAGACTGTTTCTCAGCGCTGTGTGAGAGACGCACGACATGAAGCCGCTGCTCATAGAGCGTCTGAGAACTGAACTGAGGGCTTTCTGCCAACTAATTGAGCTTGAACAGTTAAATACACACACCTATGTGTCAAAGTGACGTGTATTTGCAAGCAAACAGAGTCATTTATGTCTTAAATAAACATTAACAGTTGAGAAAGAAAACGCACGACGAGTATATTGGATCCGTGAAGTTGCTCTTAAAGTGACAGCGTCCAAATTTACCCACTGTCATTATTAATGCTAATCAAACAACAAAGACTAGAGAAAATCTCTCACTGCTTTTTTAAAAGAAATTTACAGTTTTGAAAGTTGCAGCATGTAGTGAATCCAGCTCTTATATTTAAAAAGATCAAGGAAAATTGTATTCCTTATAATTTGACCTCTTTAATGACAATGTCGAAAAGGTTTACATTGGAGTTCCACAGGGCTCTCGAATCGGACCTAAGCTAATTTCCAAATTCCACCAGACATTCATCATTCATTACCACTGCTCATACCCTACTCCTGTTTACTTCTATGACCACAACATAGACAGCGCTTAACCTGCCTTTTTGATACCTTGAATGGCAACTTATTAGCTCATGCTTATTGTTGAAACGTCTTAGGTTATCTTCTTCTCAATTGAGCAACAGTAACGTCCCATAACGTAATTTCTTTTGTAGATCAAATAGTCATTGCATTCCACTGTGAATAAAACCCGTCCTACTGCTTTACTTCAGGTCAACTCATACTAACCAACAGAAGGGTTGACTCACCATCCGCATTCAAACTAGACAGACACACCTCTGCAACAACTCTAGGATTCACTGCACTTCAGTCACTTTGGTACAAAAGCATAGGCAAAGAAGATAAATAAATTGTAACAGGCATTTTTGAACAGAAATGAAAATGAAATGTATCATTAGTACATGAGCTAGGCATTAAGCGTGATTACACAAACATAACACACAAAAACAATCACAATGTACCATGAGTACAGTCTGACAGGCCTCTTTTTTTCAAATGGAAAAACCTGACAGCACAGTTTTGACCTTGGGTTAGTCTTATGACAATACAGACACTTGTCATGTGATTGTGGAGAGTATAGTTGATTTGTGCAACTTATTTAGAATATGACAAAACAGCCTGAAACGATGCAGAGTTAGGCCTACCTACCACAGAAATTAGCAACAATGTGCACTAACAGCAAACCTTCAAAGTTTAAAGGTGAACTACTATATGCAAAAGCCAATTTATTTGAACTCAACTTCATTTCTATATTGCTTTTCACAGCACACATTTCAAATCAGCTTTACTAAGAGTAGTGCCTAACAACCAGGGGTTAAATTTGGATGTTTGAAGTGTGGGACAGATCAAAAGTTTACACAACTGCCCTAGACAAAACTAAACACAACCTCCGAAGGTTATTTTCCCAGGTGCCAAGCAAAAGGATTTACTTTTTTAGCTGGTCATGTGTTAAGCTAAAAGTAATAAACTAAAATAATATATATTTTGGAAACTGTGTCAAAGTTGCATTTTAAACATTGATTCATAGTGCTGCACACTTGCTGGGTTCATATGTTAACGTATTACTGTATACACATTTTTAGTTTGTTTTTAAAAACTGAGGGGTGATAAAAATAAAAAAGTACATGGCAAAGTAGTAGTTAAAAAAATTATAATTTAAGTAACTTACAGCAATTTCCCTGCAGGCAGACATGGAAATACCCGTGCCTTCTATCTGTTTCAGTGCATACTCCTTCTCATCCTTCCTGTAAAAACACAAACACAACATTACTAAAGGTGAGGAAAGACATCTGCGCTCATACAGTAAATATACCATTACAACACTTCTGTCACAACATTAAATAATTAATCAACTCTAAACTATTAATCATTGTACTTCATTAAAATTATATTTAATTTAAAAAAAAAATCAATCTTAAATACAAAATATTTAACAAAAAAAATTACTTCTTTGGTTTTAACTCATAAAACAACAGATACACTCAAAAGTAAGATAAATCGTTGTATGGACGCTTGACAATGGCTAAACGAAAGATCATTATCCCAAATATGTAAAGAATAATTGACTCCGGGCCGTTGAATTATTGAAAAATAATGTGTAACATTACCAGCATTATACCACCTTGAGTGTGCATTATTTTTCAACAATTAAATGGCCCGCAGTCAATTATTCTTTACATATTTGGGACAATATCTTGCAATTGGTCTTGCTTAGGGCTCACACAGACTTCAACATTTAGCATACAAAACAACGGTAACAATTAAATCGTATTTATTAATTGTAGCAATAACAATTTTATTTGGTTTTGTTGTGCTACTACTAACACAAGACAGCAAATAAAACTGGCAAAAAAAAACAAAAAAAAGCAATTGCATAATTAATTCATGCCGCAATGCACTCTGGGAGTCAGTCATTCTGAATAGCTATACTAAGTCAAGAATAAATATAAAGTACTCTCTATGGTTCTTTACTAAGCATTTGTCGGTACAACATACTATTCCTATTTCACTTTACTTCGTTTAAGGCAATTGTTTTGCATGCTTTTTTTTTTTAACTAAGTCTACTAATTCGATTTTACAGTGTACCACTGTATGCGTGGGTGTGTTTAAGATGCTGTGAATTATTTAAATGTATAAATTTTTTAACAACTTTTTGCCTTCTCATTCTTTTTTCCTCAATATCCAGTGATGGATGGCATCCTGTGTGTTTGAGTGCAGTGTCAAGGGGAATGTGATGCTTCAAATGTGCAAGAGTGTGTCATGCAAATATGACATTCAGAGGTGCAATGCTGATTCAGATGCAGTGGTTCTGTATTGTCTTTAATAATAATATTATTGAAGGTGAATTGTGTCATTCTGTGCCACTCCATCACTAAGCGGAATAGCAAATATAATGACTGTAGTCTGCCCATCTACCATAGGTGAGAAAAACAGATCAATAGTCTCACTGCAAACTCACATTAATGCTTGAGCCAATGTTGTTGTGTCTGGCATTACATCGCTTACATAGCATCCTTATGATGCCAATATACATTTATCCTGAAGTATGCTAAAATGATTGTTACCAAATCAAGAAATTAGTATTATTTTTTTTTGTGAACAAGTACCAACCTGTACCAAAACAGCCATGATACAAATTTAAGGTGTAGTCACATTTAACATTGTTCTGCATTTTCACAGACAAAATCCAGCCAATTCAAAAGATATCTACACAAGAATTTCATGTTTAAGGGGTCCTATAATGCCCCTTTTTACAAGATGTAAAATAATTCAGACGTCCCCAGTGTGTGTATGTGAGGTTTTAGCTCAGAATACCCCACAGATCATATTTATCAAAGCAGAGAATGCAAAAGAAGTGCTGCACGGGGTGTGAATTCCTTATCTCGGTGCTCTTTGGATGTAAGGGATGGTTCAACTCAATAAATAAAGAATTTCCAAGGCACTCGAACGGTGTAGAAAAAGTTAAAAAGTCATCATGGCTTAATTTTATAAAAACAGGTGACGAGTACACCTACGCATTGCGGCTTACAAGCCTTCGTCAGGGTGTGAGTAACCATTCATTTTTATAGCATGTTAAAATTGTCACTTTTTTGAGGGTGAGCAAAAACGTGCCGTTTTTGTGTGTCCCTTTAAATGCAAATGAGCTGCTGCTCCCCGCCTCCTTTTAGAAAGAGGGCGGAGCTTCAAGAGCTCCTGTTAGCAGCTCCTCACGCAGACACACACTGAAAAGGTCAGAAACTATTCAGCCTTTTATGTTCAAACCGGAGTCAGACAATGATGGAGAGACTCAAGAAGAAGAGACAACATGCAGAATGAGACAGGACGTTTCTGAATGGATAGTTGATGAATTTATGAGTTCACCATCTTCAAGTCATTGATTAGCATATTCCTTCATGATAATCTATAAACCGCTGGTGTGGGAACTGTTGTGAGATGAGCCAGAGAATATCTGCTGCATGAAGAGAGAACAGGGATAGTTTAGTTTAATTACTTCTCAACATGGTCTTTGTTGTGTGTTCCTGGGGGCGGGGTTTATGTACATTTTAGTGATGTCACTAACACGTGAATAAGCTCGTTGTAGTCCCTACCAGCCTTTTGTTGCAGTGCTTAAAAAGCGATTTCTGTAAAAGTAAATATCTCCCTTTGCATTGAACTTTGAGCGTCGTAACTTTGCAGATGTTGTTTATGCCCAAACAGCAACATTACACAATAACTAAAGTTAAAAAAGTGAAACCATAATCAACCACCCCTTTAAGGTGAACAAATTTCCCCATGCAGATTTTGACCAGCAGAGAGCTGCTTGGTTTGAAAGTGACTTCATATTTGGCTACGCTGACACTAGACATTTTTTGACCACATCTTCAGAAATGATAAAAAGAGATCACAATCATCCTACTGAGACCAATTACAAAGAAAACAATCACTGTTCACCATCAAATAAATGCTGATGCAATTCAATCGAATCAAGCACATTCAAATCCTCAGCTCATGAGACTCTTTTAGTATTCTTTTCTTTCGTATTGTTTTTTCCCTCCTGCAGTTCACATATCATAATTTATTTGCACATGACCATTTGGAGAGCTACTCGCATATAAAACAAAACGCCACCCCTGGAAACCTGACGTGTGCGAAGATTGATGATGTCACAATCAAGATTAATACAAACAGCCAATCCAGACACATGCCTCGCCAGCAGCATATCTTGCATTGTTCCTCGTGATGTAATCAAATGCAAGACTTCAGAAGAGTGCGTTGTTTTTAAACCACATAATGTAATGCCAAGGTTGTCTGCCACAGCGGCTAGACTTGTTCAATTTATGTCATTAAAATGAGCTAAAACAAGCCACACAATTGTTGAGCGTTTTTGTCACAGCTTTATTTCATTCATCTACTTAAAATTTTTTAATTTAAGTTTACTTAAAGGGTTAGTTCACCTAAAAATGAAAATTATCCCATACTTCACCATCCTAGGTGTATATGACATTCTTCTTTCAGCCGAACACAATCAGAGATATATATATATAATAGGGCTATAGTTTATAAAGTTATAAATATGGATATTTTTCTTACACAAATGCATGGCTTCGCTTCAGAAGGCCTTTATCAACCCCCTGGAGCCTTATGGATTACTTTTATAATGGATGGATGCACTTTTTTGGGCTTCAAAATCTCAGGTTCCATTCACTCCCATTATAAAGCTTGGAAGCGTAGTTTTTAATATAACTCCGATTGTGTTTGGCTGAAAGAAGAAAGTCATATACACCTAGGATGGCCTGAGGGTGAGTAAATTATGGGATAATTTTCATTCTTGGGTGAACTAGCCGTTTAATTTATGATGAGACTACATGAATTTAGTTGCATTAACTGAAACTGGGCAGTGGAGGGATTTTTTTTGTGGTTAGCATTGTGGTGAAGAGGTTGTGGGTGGCTACATGAATGAAGTGTTGCTTCACTCAGTGAGAAATAGCTGTGCTAAGTAACTACTTGCTCGTGGATCAACATTGAACCGACTCAAAGTGAATAACGACATGTCTTCTGTACAGCTTCTTATAGCTGAATTGAACTAATTTCATAATTGATTTACAGTTATTAAATGAAACTGAATCAACACTGTACAGACTTTAAGCTGAACAATGACACTATTGTCTTTTTTAGAGCTGCTTTACAGCAGAATTGAATCACTGTATCACTGTAAAGCTGCTTTGAAACTATCTGTGTTGTATAAAGCGCTATATAAATACAGGTGACTTGACAGTGATAGCCTACACTGAGAGGCAGACAGCCAGAAATACAGATAAACCATCATGAACTCCTGCACATACAAACACTTTAGATGTCAAACGCCTCCTCATGAATGTAGTTAACAAAGGCGAGTGATGTAACCACATTCTTGGTTCTGTACTGCTGCCTTCACATTTAGAGTATGATTAACAAATAATCTAGTAGGCTTATATCAGTTATTAAACTCTGCCAAAATCTTTTTATATCACATTTTGGTTGGTTCATATCACATATTCTATTATACAACGTAACATTAGACCCTATGTCTGGCTTTGGCTCCATACTGGCGTGATGAATCGATCTTCAAGCAAAAGGAACTGATGAATATTTAAATGCCACCAATCCACAATCTGATTTCTGACTTGTGATGCAGCCTGAATCATAGGCCCTGTTTGCACCTGGTATAAAGATGCATTTTGGTCGATCGGATCACAAGTGGACGATGTTCAATCCAGGTGTAAACAGGGTCTAAAACGTTTTGAGCTTGTCCACTTTCGTCCTCTTCCAGAGGAAGACGAAAACTCATTCGACCGGATTGCTTTTGTAGTGTAGACGCTTATGTGGTCAAATGCACTGGAACAGCCTCTAAAAGACCCCCTACTCTCCTCCTACTGACCTAATGCAGAAACATTATGGGACGCGCGCTAGCCAGATGGGATTCAAACTTTGTCGGCTGGAGACACAAGTTTGGTTTGAAGATGAAAAACGTACCAAGCACAATGTTCTCTCATAATGATTTCCAACACACACTCACCGTTCGGCTGGTTTTACGGCTGTCAGAGCAGAAATAAAAGCTGCTGTTCTCCATAACGTTTTTTTTTTGTCGTCTACATGCGGGTTCATATGTAAATTGCGCAAGCTTATTTTATCCATTAGATCTGAAAAACCCATACATTTACCCGCCCATAGACCCTCCCCTCAATCAGGACAGAAGTGGTTGAAAGTTTACAAAAGAGACGGATTAAAACAACAAGTATAAACGGGAATGTGTCTCCCTCGTCTACTTGTGATCCGATTGACAAAATGCATCTTAATACCAGGTGTAAACAGGGCCATAATGACACTGTGTCCATTCGTTGAGGAGAACTGACCTCTCGACTGAGCCTGGTTTCTCCCAAGGTTTTTTCCTCCATTCTGTGAGGTTCTTTGCCACTGTCGTCTATGGCTTGCTTAGTTGGGGACACTAAATATTCAACAATATTATTGATCTAACTGTAGTTTGGGGGGGAGACGCTTTCAGATGCTCTCAACGCTCCGCCCACGCGATACGCCACTTGGTTTTATTCGGAAAGACTCGGTAAAGCGTATCTGTCTTTTATAAATATGATAAAACTAAAGACTTTTCGGAGATATGAAGGATGCTATACTACTCTATAGATACTCAAGACTGACATGAGATTGACAGAAACTGTGTGTGATACCTCCCCTTTAAGATTTCACTCTGCGGCCATCTTTGAAACGCCTCTCGGGCATGCAAGTGCAGCTCCTATCTCGTTGGATCGGGAAACATCAAATTCTCCAAAACTGTTCGCCAAGCTTACAATTAAATTTCATATTTGAAAAAACAAAATCTGACTACAACTGTCTCATAAATTAAGTTTCTAAAGCTAAGGTCCTAAACGCGTCTCAGATCATTGACTGTTTCTATAGGAACCGGAGCTTCTAACTGCAGCTGTAGTGATGCGATGACTCAATTGGCTATTTTCTTTAGAAGGCGGGACTTATTCTGCCATGCACATTCTCCCATTCATAGTAATAAGAGTGCACCGTCTTTCTGTAAAGACTTTGACTGAACTGAGATGGACAATAACATGTTTTTTTTGCAGAACTGTTTTATACATGAAATTAACTAATTTAATAATTGATGATCTTTACAACGAAACTGAATCAACACTGAACTTACTTCAGCTGAAATACATCATTTTCTTGTTATCACTGTAAAGCTGATTTGAGAAGTAACAATCTGTATTGTATAACAGAAATACAGGAGACTTGATTGTTCGAAGTCAATGAACATTAAGCTGCGTCAACAGGAAGTCGTTTCCAGTGTTGCTCACAGTTGTGCAGTTGGAAGAGCAACTGCAGTGCCTTCATAAAAAACACAACAAACCCGCTGTCACTAGAGTATCACATACGTCAACATTTTTAATTGGCATAATCACCGGTTATTGGTTCTGCATGGAACGTGCTCTAGTAACTCCTGCACACAGTGAACATGTGACTCCTGTACAATTGAATAGACGAATAAACACACATACTAATGAACTCCCGCACAAATGTGCATGCTGTATAAACGCGAGAACGTTAAACTATATAAACATGCATTTATGAGCACGAGAACTCCTGCTTTTAGGGAAATGTTGACTTCTGCACAAATCAAGGTGAATTGAAATTTGAACATCCAGAACAACTGGATTTCTGGGCATATAAACTCTTGCACAAATGAAAACAGCACGTATGGAAATATGAACACATGAACTGCTGCGTATAGGAATATATAAACACGTGAACTCTTGCATATAACAGTGAAACACATATCACGTTGGTTTGGGGGTGGACCGTTGAAGTGCGTCCATGAAAACAAAAACAATCACACAGGGTAGAGATTACAGCGTAATTCCCCCGACACATAAGAGCATCCTGCACACACACAGTGACAGTAGAAGCGCGTGCAGTGAGTGAAACGCGTCAATCAATCGCGTGTCTCTTACCCGTCTTTACGCTTCGCTTTATAAACATGCCCGTATGTGCCGCGACCCACTTTACAACCTTCATATTCAAACAGATCTTCCACTCTCTCCCTCTCGGCGGCGAGCTTCGTTTTGAAGTCGTAGTCCATTTTAACCCATAAATATTTCTTAATTTACAATAAAATAAAATATTAATTATTACATGCATTAATTAAATGATCCGATCGTTTTATTACCCCACCATTTCCTTGTTTGGGATTTTGGTCGGCTCCGCTTAATGGTCACGTGTTCGGTGACGCATTTTATTGTTGCCGATGGCCTTCTGGGAAATGTAGTGTTCTCAGATCAATCCACCGGTGTGAGTTAACGACGATAGGTCGTGTTTAAAACTACAACGCGCAAATCGTCGTTCTTTCGTCGTTACATTCCCTTTTTTCTGTTTGTTGGTATGTACAATTTCTGCATTAGCTGTAATTCCAGCATAACGACTCAAAACGTGGCACATAATATGTAAAATACACATTTTTCTTCAGAAGACTAGTGAATAAATGGACACCAACTACTTGTTTATGCATATGCACTGGCGCAGCACAACGCAAAATGTTAATTCGTAGTGTTTGAGAAGGAAATTAAGCTGTGCGTAGATGTAATGTCAAATTCGAAAAACAGTAAAGCAAATAAATCAACTGTGATATGCTCATCATCAAACATTTTTGTGTAAAGATTCCATGTGCTGTTAAAAATAATCTATGTATGATTTTGTACCCTCTCTCTTCTTTTTCTGTTCTTTTTGTATCACTGATTGTATTCTAAAGTATATTATGTCTTGATGTTAGATTGCAAATTCTGTATATGTCATTTGTTGTTAATAAAGCATAACAAAACAAACAAATGTTGATTCGTCTATACAAGGGCAAGTGCGACTACAGCGTGAACTCTGCTTTTTATGCAACCTCTCATTTGATTGACAACAGTTACAGCCAATCACTGCTGACACGAGGGCCGCCCCTTCTCCGTGATTGGCAGCCGTGGTGATGACGTTGTCGAGTAGGTAATAAAAGCTCCGCGCAGGCTGCCATTCTGCGCTTACACAGTATGGCCGGCGATATTAGCTAGCACTCGCCCACGGTATTCTCTGTAAAAGGGAAGACGGTAAAAAAAAACAAGGCAACTACATCTGGACTGCTCAAGGACTGTAACTAAGCTAATAAATTATAACTACCAATAAAGGACTAATTAATTGGGATTCCATCCGACGCTTTAATTTCTGTTGTCGGAGTCTGTTTGTCTCACGATGGAAGAGAGCAGTGCACACTTCTTCGAGGGGACCGAGAAGCTCTTGGAGGTGTGGTTCTCCCGGCAGGACGACGCCAAAGGAACCGGGGATCTGCGCGCTATCCCCAGGTTAGTAAACCAGCCCCAGCCGTAGTTCAGTCAGGCTGGATTTAACGTTACCCGAGCCAGATTTACTGATCGGATTCACCGCCCTGCATATTAAATCATGCTTCAAATAAAGAGTGGCGTTAGTAATGTCAAACTAATAGTTTGAGTGACATGTGGCCCTGACTCTGACACCCGTGGCGTGATCAGCAGTTTTGGCCGTTTTTGACACCATCCCCCTTTTTCACCCATTCATTTGTGCTGTCAGGACTGAAGCTGAACCTCGAGCCCCCGATTAGCTTTTTTTTGCAACACATACCTAAACGTTAACAACATGTTTACGCGACATATTTTAAGAGGTTTTGATGTTATACGTAACGGTACGCTGGATCTATTGACTTCTCTCGTCGTCGCTCTGCAATTTCCAACTGTCATTTGTGTCGTTACTCGATTTGATTGACGTTTTGCCGCATTTGGATCAGCTCTGCTTTCTGTCTGAATCCGTTATTGACGCGCGTCAGCGTGAGGGAATGTTTATCAATTGATTAGCCAGTGGCTACCGCTAGCTGATATGGCGCCATCCATAATCAGTGCGCTTAAATGAATGAATTTCTTTCGTTGACCACCAGATTTATAGAATTGAATGCGCATTCCCGCAAGTGTTTTAAAAAGTATTCCTCTCTGAACATTTGTAATTGTAGTGATCAGTGAACACATGCGTATGTCAAGGACTGCATGTAGGGGCTCTATTTTTGGGAACCATCATGGCGGATAAAATCTGCGCCGCAGAATGCATGTGAAAGTCACGTGTCGCGTCACACGTCGTAAGCTCCGCCCGCGCACTGTGATTGGCCGAGAGTTCCGCTCGCTCATTGGTCGATTCCTAGTGCGCAGCAGAGCTCGACAGCTGCACACATGCAGATAAATGAGTGTGAACTGCTGAATTAATGCAGACACAACAACACATTCGCTATAAAAACAGCCAGCAGACGTTAATTAAACATGCAAGAACGGTTGAACATTTGTCTTGATGTCTGTAGGGCTATACAATAGTGTTTTATTACAAATGAGACTCATACAATAGCTAAAAAATAAACACTTTTTCTATAATTTGTGACCCTGGACCACAAAACCAGTCATAAGGGCCATTTTTTTTTAATTGAGATGTATACATCACATGAAAGGTGAATAAATAAGCTTTCCATTGATGTATGGACAATATTTGAACAACTGGAAAAAATCTAAATATTGAGAATCGCCTTTAAAGTTGTCCAAATGAAGTCCTTAGCAATGCATATTACTACCAATACATTTGAGAGATATATATATATATATATATATATATATATATATATATATATATATATATATATATATATATATATATATATATATATATGGTAGGAAATGTACAAAATATCTTCATGGAACATAATCTTTATGTAATATCCTAAAGATTTTTGGCATAAAAGAAAAATTGATAATTTTGACCCATACAATACTATTGCCACAAATATACCCGTGAGACTGATTTTGTGGTACAGGGTCACAAATTTATTTTACGTTCACTAAAATATGTGTGCGTTACATTTGGCAAGGCTAGATGGATATCAAATGGATAAATGTCTGTTTATGAACATGATTATTGGCAGATTTATTGGTCTATTACTACAGAAACGCCCGGTGGTGAGAGAAGAATCATCATAACTGCAAAAACCCTCAATGATGCTACCTAAAAAATGGTCGTAATTTGAAATGACGTTGGAAGAAGTTTCCAAAAAGCAAGACATTACCTTGTTTTTTTCCATTGTGTTTTTTTATATTTATACTATGGAAGTTTTCTAGTACTTTTTTTAAGGTTCAATATTCCATAATGTATTAATAACCTTAAAATGAAAAACTTTTAAGCTCATATAGACAGTAAGTGTGTAAAACATAAATGAGGACATTAGTTCCTCTGATGTATGTCTGTGTATCGTGGTGTAAAGCTGTCCCTCCAGTTTCTCTGAAGCACTGAAAGCTGATCTCTGTGGTTTCTCTGGCTATGGCTGTCAGAATGAATGATGAGGGTATTACTTTACTTCCGGGAAAGAGGATCATTACAGCCAGTTTCCAAATAAGTCAGGAGGACGTGAAAGCTGCCCCTCCTCTTCCTACAGCATGAGGAAGCACTTTACTGGGCTTTACTGGGCCTTTCTCAGTGACTCGCTTCATAGCTGGTGTTTCATGCGTCATAAATACACACGATCAAATAATATTATTGTCACAGTTTGTTTGTTTGTTTGTTTTGACAACTGCAGCTTGATCGAAAATGAATCAAAATGTTTAGATTGCCTTTATTTTGGTTTTCACATCACGGCTCATGTTTAATATCAACAAGTACGCTTAAAATATTATACATTAGTTACATTAATATTGAATTTAATGGATTTTCATATTGAGATCAGAGTTCCTACTAGAGCTGCAAGGTTCTGACAAAATGTTAAAATGTTTCATTTAAATGAATAATTCAATGACTTTCATTACTGGATAAATCAGTGTTTTTGAACAAATCTCTTGAACGAAGGACTCAATAACATGTATTCAACAGTCACTTGTAGTGGTGTAACATCGTACATTGATATAAAAATGCGACGATACGTATCGTTGATGTAAACGATATGATTCGCGATAGTCGTTTTATCCAAGGCACATATTACTATATTTATAAGGTATAATTTACAAAAAGTAAATTCTGTCATCATGTACTCACCCTCTCATGAAACCTGAGAGATTTCCGTCCCTCCATTTAAAGTCTATTCCTCTAAAACTTAAAAGATCCAAAAAATGTAATCAAGGCATCGTAAAAATAACTAATCGAGTGTCTAATCCTAGGGCCCTATGATTTCCGTGATGCAGAAAACGCGGACGGAATCCAGTCATAAAAACGGAGTTTACTGTATAACGAGGAATTTCACGGAATTGTTTAGAAGTTAAACAAAACGACATGAGGGTGAGTACATGATGACCGAATTTACATTTTTGTAAATTATACCGTATAAATATAGTAATATGAGCCTTGGATAAAACTACTATCGCGAATCATATCGTTTACATCGAGACATCGTCGCATTTTTTTATCAACGTACGATGTTACACCACTACAAGTGACTATTTTTGATTAATAAATGAAAAGCAGGTCAGTACACTTTAATCAAATCGTGATATATAGACTAGTGTCTGTGAATATTAAACCGCAAAAGACTATTTAAATACGAATCCTGCATACTCTCTCACACACACATACAGAAGAACGCATGACGATCGCAGCGATTTTCAACCTCTGTCGTCTCACTATATGAGGACATGAATGCATGAACTTCATCTCCAGAGCCGCTCTGAGTCACCTCATCAGCATTTTACCATTTCATGTGAGGAAAAAACTACCGTCATATCATAAACACACAGAGGCGATGGTCTTGCCGTCAAAATAAAAGTTCGGTTGAAATGTATTATTGTTCAGTAGAATTTTGCTACGTCTTACTGTAATAATAATACTAACACTAATAACAATACATTATCAAAGCTTTAAGGAATAAACACAATTTGTCTTCCATGTTTTAGTTTTAACAGTAAAGCAGCATATTTATTTATATAAATGTGGTCCAAATAAATTCATAGGGCCCTAAACATGTCATTTTTGTTGAACTTAAACCGTATATGTTTCATTATTTCATTTATTTAGACATGATTTTTGATTACTAAAAATGTCATTTAACCGTTAATTCCAAAAAAATAAAAACGGGAAAAAACGCTATTTGGGGAAAAATAAAATAATTTCATAGGGCCCTATAATCCAAATCCACGTCTTCTGAAGAGACACGATGGCTTTATATGAACAGATTTACAATGACGCACGTACTCACGGACGTTCAAATGCTTGCGTTTAAACACTACTTTATTTTGGCTTAATATATCGCAAGTTCAGTATCGCGATTTGTATCGAATCTTAACACAAGTGTATTGTTACACTCCTAGTCACTTGTCGCCCCCTACTGGTGTAATGATATAACTGATGCCATCTTTATTTGACGCATCACTCACTTTCAAAAGGTAACTTGCTCTATTTTAAACGCTACTGTAGACATCAGTGTTTATACCTGAACTATAAACTTTTATACCAGTACTTCTGTGATATGAAATAATGACACTGTGTGGTTAAAAAGACTGTTTGTGAAGTGGTGTCATACCTATAACTGCTTTCTCTGGGTCGACGGCAGAGCAAACACATTTGAATGTTCGCTGTGATTTTGTTTTAATAGACACGGCCGAGTTGTCATTTAGGAATGAGATTGCGTATTTTGGCCAGTTTAGCATGTTGAATCGCCGTCCGTCTGCATCGTCGGTGAAAGAGAGCAATCTGATTGGCTGTTCAGTTCAGTGAGTGAGTCCGTGCAAGAGAATAAAAGCGTAAGTGAAGAAAGCGAGCTTTCGAATGTGTGTGTCGAATGTTTTCATAATGTGAGCCGCCTGGAATGAAGAAAGTGACCAGTGTGATTTTTATATTGAAAATGGTCACCAAGCGCTGCTTTGTTTGCAGTTTGTATATCTGTAGTCCTAGGTTCAGTTTCTCTGTTCGAATGACAAATATAGACTTGATATCTGCTGATATTAGGGCTGGAACTAACAATTATATTTTCAATCGATTAATCAATGATTTTTTTTCGATTAAAAAAAACAAAAACAAATCTATATAATCAATTGAAAAAATAACTGTTTGCAGACAGTTCGGGAAATAAATGATGGTTAACCAGGGGGAAAAAAACAATTGTTACATTAAACCACTTTTTTATTTTTTTTTATCGATGAAAATTATTTTTCAGTTAATCTAACAATTTTTTTCCCCCCTGGTTAATCTATTGTTTATATACTGAAGTGTCGATTATTCCTTTGGTTAATTTACCAATAAATAATAACCGTAACTAATCTATGTATTAGAGCTGCACAATTAATCGTTAAAAGATTGCAATCTTGACTCAAACACCCACGCGATCATATTTCTAAATGATAACGATTCCGCTTTGTCGATTACCATGGCTGTTTCGTGTCAGCGGAGCATGTATTTTCTTGCTTCCTGTGTCAATGAATGAAAGCTGTCACGCTTCCCATGTGAACGCTGTCAGTCACTGATATGGGCAGGGAAAACACGCACTGCTCACGTGAAACAGGCTTTAAACCACAGACTTTAGGGGCTTTGGTTAACCTATGGAAGTACGATCATCGCACTGCAACATTCAGATCTGTGTTTGCTGCCGCTGATCCAGAGAGAGCAGCCGTCATGTAAATGTACAGCAGCTTCACAAACAGTGAAGCTGCTGTAAACCATCTTTTCAACCATGCGTCATCGTAATTTATATGCTACAAACATTTAAATAACGGGACAAAAGTGCACTGGGATAAAGATTATAAAGATAAGGTTTATGCAGTGTAGGACTAATTACGAAAGGTGTTAATTATGGCAGTTGCTTACAAGTGTGAATCCTGAAATGTTTTGAAGTAGCTTCTGATTCAAGTACATCTCTCAGTTGGGTAAAAAAAAAAAACCAGTGTCGCCAATGTAGTTTTGATGGATGACGATTTAATAAAGGAAACAGTGATGTACATTAGGCACGTACAAGTCCGTTATTATTGATGTGCAAACAAACGGTGTATGTGCATTCTGGGCTCGATCGCTGTAATGTCGTATTTCTGCATGAACACAGTTCAATATATTCACATAGCTGTCAAAGTGAATGTACTGTGAGTGTTTTATAACGGATGCTAGCAGAAGCATGTTTTGGACAAGTTTGTAAAGGGTTTATGTGGTAGGGCTGGGCGTTATATCGCGTTTGTACGATATATCGATATATTTTTTAGAAACAATATGGATTGAGGCAATACCGTTTATATCGATACAGTAGTTTTATACGAGCACATTGGGAAAAAGCGGAAAACACATAATCCAATTTGTCCTAAATATGACACATACTTTATATTAAGGGCTTCAAAATAACTGGTAAGATATAGTTAACACGTATAGTTTAAATCTGCAGACGCTCTGACAGATACACGTGCTGACTGACAGACTCGCGCTGTTTAATGCGTTTTGAGATGTGGTGCTTTCCTACATTTCACAGGTATATTCACCATCTGTAAATGTTAGAAAGTCATGCAAATATGTCCATTTTGCTGTCAGGAGAGGACGAGCCTTCTGCAAGTGAATCTCCGCTAAAATTCAGGCTTCCGTGAACGAGTTCGCCACGCGCATGCGCGCCAAACAGATAATATATTGCATAGCCTACATTTATTACATTCACTATATTTGTTTTCATAGCCTTCAATATCAACATTGGATATAGAATGTGGATGTGAAATAACATTTAAATTTTTTTTTTATCCAAATAGAAAAACGTAGCCATTTAACCAAAAAATACCGAGATATGATTTTTTTTTTGCCCTGGTGTTTATGTACACGATTGATTGCTCTGACGGAGGAACCGTTACCACGCATTAAGAGTTTTTATTTTTCATGTGTATTTTGTTTAATAATTCTGAATGGATCCGTATAGTAGCTATATGCAGTCCTTTGGTGTCCCCCTGTGGTCTTGTTTGGTATGGCAAAACTTCCGCTTATTTTTAAGTTACTATAACTGAGCAGAGTAAGTAATTTGTTCTTGTTTGCAAAAAGAACACTGAAGGTTTACATCTACTTTAACTTTATTTTGTTTAACAAATAACATGGAGTTGAAAAGTAATAACACTAGAATACAAATGTGTTTGTGAAATTAAAAAGGTGGGTGGTGGGGGATAAACACATTTCTCTGGAATAATTGAGTGTGATTGGTAGATCCAAAAGTTCGCATTTTGTGACCTTTTTTCCTACCGGTGTGACTAAATTTAGTTTGAACAGTCCTAACTGATAAAAACTGCCATCTCTGCTGCAAATGAGAAATGGCAAACAAAACCAATAATAGACAACGCAGAATAGGTTTACTCGCGGGCCGAAACCAGGAGAAACGTGCCATGAACAAGTTATAAGCGTTTCAGTCAACAAATCACCTACATTCAACATAGATTTAATGTGGTAACGCTAACTGTAACCATGGTATTGTGGCAGAAATAGGCAAACGTTTTTATATTATTCATTTCGGGGTTCTTACAACCTTTTAAGAGTGAAATTTAAAAACGTTTCAAGGTCTTTCAAGTGCTTCACACAACTTTTTCCAGCACTTCAAAGCTTTAAAGTTAGTCTGGAGGCCTGTCATTGCAATTGTTTGTATGACACCAAACTGTAATAATTGCTTGTTGTAATAGCCATGTTATTATAGTTATCGCAAAATAAACACTTGTTTTGTTCATGATCCTCTTGAATGCCTTCCCCCTACAACAAACGGCCACCTGAGCTTGAGCCAAATGTGTGCAATTTGAGATCTCTACCGCACGAGTTCAACAAAGCCAGCAGCTGTGTATGTGTGGAGTCACTGACCTCAGCGACGCACCATAAAATCACTTAATCTGCGTTCACATCGAGCCTGCACCATTTGTGCTGTATCCTTAAATGAGCTACTTGATCAGTTTTTAGTTTAATTTATGATTTCTACAAAAGGTCTAGGGGTGGGCAATATGACCAATCTTATACCATAATATGAGTAGTTTATTTCATGATAACGATATATACCATAATTTTTGCTTTAAGGTGTTTGATATCAAAATTTGATTATCCCCATTTTTCAAAATCACTTAAACTAATACTAGCCTGAAAAACTCTCAATCTCACTGAAGACAAGTAAAAGGAGATCAAGAGGGAGCAAAGAAAACCAACAGAACAAAGACACAAAAGCTGAGTTTCCATTACAGATGCGCAAAACTTTCACGATATTTTCTAAACATCGATAAACTATTGCGAAAGACGGCGCTTCTATTAACCGATGTTATGGGAAAATAAAAAAAAGTCCTTTCCTTTTCCTTTTTCCAAGCATTAATGGCAAGAAAGCCCCTTGTACTTGGGAGCGGCCACATGAGGTGTTTCTGCTCCGAGGTCTTGATAAATTATGGCATTTCTTTATTGTTCTGTAAATCTTTTGTCTTTTATGAGTTTATTAAAGAACTGAGTCTCGTCTTCTGTCCAAACATACAGCGCCATCTACGCCAGGTGACCTGTAAATGCGAAAAAAGGGTTTCCATTGCAGTTTTGCGAAATGTTCCTTTTTCGAATTGCCTGAAAATCCACCTTTCCATTGGGCATATTTTACATTTGCGCAATTTGAAGGGTAATGGAAACGCAGCTATAGACCTAACTGAAAAACTTCAAGCACTAGAAATACTACACAATGTATAAAGTAATCAAATGTATAAGAAATGCATAGTCTTTACTGTGTAAATTAAATATACATTTATTCTTATTAAAGTTACAAAAGTGATTCAGTCAAGAGCAGTGAGAGATTGTCTTTTTAATTGTTTGATTAGCATTAATAATGACAGCAGGTAAATGTGGACGCTGTCACTTTAAGAGCGACGGCACGGATCCATTACACTTGTTTTCGTTCTCTTGGTGTGTGTATTTAACTGTTCAAGCCCAATTAGTTGGCAGAAAGCCCTCAGTTCAGTTCTCAGACGCTCTATGAGCAGCGGCTTCATGTCGTGCGTCTCTCACACAGCGCTGAGAAACAGTCTCTCAGAGAGCGCTCATATACTGAAATGAGTTCTCTTTCACTGCTAATTGTGCTTCAATGGTTTAAAATCAGCTGTTTTTAAACCGCAATGTTTAAACGCATGCGAACGAAAAGCTTTCGTGATCACGCAGCACAGCAACGTCACATGAGCGTAACCGCGATAGAGATGAGAGTCCAAAATCTCTACCGGTTGACAAATTTCCACCAGTTAATGTCGCCCACCACAGGTCTAACTCTGGATGTTTGGCATTGTTGCAATGTTTGGAAAGTGATATTTTTCAAATATAAATAACAGATTCATGTAGAACATAATAGAATAATGTTTCCTAATTTTACATTTTTCTCTTTCTGTGTGCATTTTCAGATTTGAGTGGGACAAACTTCTGGAGAATGTGCATTGTTTGATCATAAGTGTGACAAAGACTGACAAGCAGGAAGCTTATATACTCAGGTGAGTTTTTGACATGCGTGTCTGTGTGTCCGTCTCCTGAGGTCAGAGGACAGGATTGTTATGACGCACTAATCCTTCAGCCCGCTTCAGGGCTGCCGTCCGTCTATTATTGACCAACACCTTAAAATCCACGTGAGATTTAGATTTCTCAGCACTGAGAAGTGATGAAACTAGACATTACTGCCCGAACTGATATAAAGATAAAATTACTTTATGTAAATGTTAAAATGCATCAAGTTACAGAAGTTAATAAATATGTTGCAAATGCTATATTTAAGTACAGGTGTTTACTTTAACGAAAGGTTTCACTGGCTCATTGCTGGATAGACATTGATGCATTAATGTGCTAATGGCACACTGACTCCGTCACAGCACACAGTAGTGCTTCTGCTCAGAGATACTCGAAAGCTGATATGAATGACATCTGTGTGACATTCACCAGGTCACAGGGTAGATGATTCAGACGCAGTGTTGTAAATGCGTCCTGCTAAGCATGACGCTAAGCCATTTACTAGGTCTGAGAGACAAAGACGAAGGGTCAAAGGGAGAATTCGGCTCAAAGCTATTCATAGCTGTCTGAAAACAATTACTTTACATATTGGCGTTTATGTATTTCTGCTTAAACAAAAGTTAAAGCAAGGAAGAATGTTTAATCACTAGCTTAATTTTACTATATCAGTCTAGTAGAACCAATACAAATGCTGCATATTGTTTTCCACAGACATTTTTGAATGAGTCTGTTATCCCATTAGCTGAAATAGGGATGCACCGATATGAAAATTTTGGCCGATACCGATAATTCTTTATATTTGAAAGCCGATAACCAATATAATGAATCTACATCCAAATTTTAATATACTTTGAGAGCCTGATTACAAAAACAAAAGTCTCACCATTAAAAGCCATGACCCAAACACTTTAACATCAATCAAACATACAGAAAACCAGTGCAAGATTCCTTCACTTTTGAAATTAATTTTACACTCCTATGGCCAAATGGTAACACTTTACAATAAGATTTAATTTTGTTAGCATTAGTTAACATGAACCAACAATGAATGATCAATATTTCTACAGGATTTACTCATCTTAGTTTGTTAATCTCAACATTTACGACCTTTTTAAGATCTGTTTACATTAATGCACTGTGAACTAACATGAACGCATATTTTATGAACTAACATTAGTAAAGGTTATTGCTCTCTATTAGTTAATGCCTTATTGACCTAAATAGACCTTATTGTGAAGTGTTACCAAATAGAGTAAAATACAAACAATTCTTTGGATGACATCACTTGGGCTACATATAAAGAAACAAAATGCATGTGCCATGGATAAATAAGATGAAATTATTTTTATCAAACCATATTGTTGATGAAAACAATATGAGAACAATAAAAGTGCTAATTAATAACGCATCAAATATATAAATATTTAATATTACAGTAATGGTAAACCTCTTTAATATTAGTGTTTTAAATAACAGCCTTGCTGTTTGAGCTGCGTGTGCTGAAGCTAAAGATGATCGAATTAAATCGGAATTAACTCTGATATATGTTCACCCAATAAACGTATTACAACTTACAATGGCACAAAAGGCTGCGAATGCACGAGCGAATTTGACTGTGCTGGTCATGAAGGTGTGGGTGCGCTCTTTACGCAACAACACGCTGAAACACGGGCGCACAAAGAACAAAAACATTCTTTTACAGTTGTGTTCTCACAACTTTGTAGCCTATAATGAAAGATTTGTGCCGCACGTTCCTTTTCCATATTGGCCGATACCAATATGGTGGCTGATGTGCATGATCGTGCATCCCTAAACTGAAATGGATTCCTAAAAATGTATCAAACTTCCCAACTCTATAGGCATTATTGTTATGGGTTGTAATATAATGAGTGGGCGTAGAAAAGTGCATTAAAATAATTGATGTTTATAACGTTTATGCTTTTTATATTATTAAAAACCAGTCCCCTCTCTCTCTCTTTCTCTATCAGTGAGAGTAGCATGTTTGTCTCCAAGAGACGTTTCATTTTGAAGACATGCGGAACCACCCTCTTACTGCAGGCACTGGTGCCACTGCTGGAACTGGCTCGCGAGTACTGCGGCTTTGATGCCATCGAGGTATGACACACACAGGTTTATGTTTAGGGAAGGGAATTTATTGCACGTTATCTCCAACCGCAGTAATGCAAGATGATGACATACTTAAGTTCAGGTTTATGAGTTCACGTGAGATTTAGTCACACTGTGAGTTAATTTGCATGTGATATCATATCATATAAAGATTAATCATTGGTAGTATTCAGTATCAGAGCCCCTAAAGGAACATGGTTATGCAACCCTCTACAATGCCAGTAAATCACTCGCATATGCGACCAAATTTCACGAGAGGCGACTAAAAAATTAGCCAATGGCTAGTAAATTGCATGATTTAAAGTCACCTGTGATTTGAGTTAGAGGCAAAAAATAAGTTAAGCTCATTGACAGAATGGCCACTGTCCTGATCGGACCAGTGCTGCATCGTCATGAACGTTACATCCTGCCAATTTAAACATTCAAGCGTTTTGAATGGACAATTTCACGCAAAATTATGAATAAATATAGCTACAAGCAGACATTATCGGGGTCAAGCACAATGAACACGATAAGTCATGCCAGCATGGCTAGGAGCATCTGTATTTAAATACATTTTAAAATTATTTTAGGCAAAATGGCTGAAAAATCATGAATATAATAACTAGTAATGATTTAATGGTTTATAACTTTAGACCAATAGGTGGTGCTGAGACCATATTGATGTGATGTGGTCAGAGTGAGGTGACACTGACACGGAGTCATTTTGGCATCATACCTCAAATTTGTTGCTGCACTATACGAAAACGGTTTCGTCTATCGACACAAAATCCATAAATTTTAGTTGGCACAGTCTGAAGATGATCAGACTCTAATTTGGTGAAAATCGAACAAACGGTTTAGGATGAGTTTGAAAAAGTAGGTTTTTAAAGAAAATCAAAATGGTTGACAGGACGTTCGGCCAAATATGGCAAAGTTGGTATCTATGACCCAAGGAATCTATTAAGACCAGTTTCATTAATATAGGCAAATTTAATCAAAAGTTATTAACATTTTTGGAAATTATAACTGCCTCGAAACCTTCAATAGACACATACTGAGTTTCGTAACAATACGCCAATGCATTCATAAAAATATAGCATTTTACGACAAAATTCAAAATGGCCGACATCCAAAATGGCCGATATGGGAAACTTGGGTACCGTTCGCATGATGCGCCGAATCTAGCGAGACCAGTTTTGATTTGTCCAGACCGTTCAGAAGTTATAAGCAAAACATTTTCAAATCTCCTGACCACTAGGTGGCACTGCGCCAAAACTGTGCAGGTAGCCTCAGGTCATGGTTGTCATAAAACAACAAGTTTGGTCACAACTCTTTGTTGGCATGGTCTGAAGATGATCTGGTTCCATTTTTGTGAAAACCGGCCTAGGATGAGTTTGAAAAAGTAGATTTTTCGGAATTCAAAATGGTGGAAAATGACGTCTTGACGACTTAAGCCACCGAATCAGAGGAAAAAATCATTTTATTTCTAGCCTTTATGGTTCAAAAGTTATTAGCACAAATGTGAGTGCAACTTTGGACAGTTGGTGGCGCTAGAGGCATTGAGTTAGAAACTCCAAATTTGCTATGGTGACAGTTCAGACTGTCCTCTATCAGTGTGCCAAATTGCATATCTTTACCGCAAGCAGTTCTATGGGCTGCTTTAGACTTGAGCGGAAGATACATAATAAAACTATGTATAATAATATAATAAAAAGTCTGGCGAGTAAATTTAAAGAATTTACTAGTCAATAGCGACTCAAGTGTGTCTGTAGAGGATCGTGATGGGGAAAAAATATGAGATGGGAGGAAACATTGTTAAAGCTTTTTAATGCAAAAGCATTGACTGTTTTTTTCTTTCCATCACCATGTCCCTTTAGGGGCTCTGTAAGTATGTCTCTGTTTGTACAACGTATCTTTATCAAAACGTGATTTTTATAAAGAGCTCTTTATTTTCTCCTTTTCAGAATTTCTTCTATTCTCGTAAAAATTTTATGAAGCCCACCCATCAAGAGTTCCCTCACCGCAACTTCCAGGAGGAAGTCGAGTTTCTCAGCCAGATTTTTCCAAGTACGGTTTCACACCCATGAAAATGAGACCCAGCTAATTGTGTATGAAGTGTCTGATTAAATAAACGGTGCATGTTTATTTATTCATTTACTTTTTTGTTCATGCACAGATGGAGCAGCCTACTGTATGGGACGTCTGAACTCAGACTGCTGGTGAGGTTTTACATCATCTACACTTCCCACAATCTCATCTGACTGCAGATAAACCGTTATCAGGAAAGGCTAAATGTTTAGAGAGAACTTAATTTGACCTAATCATTTATATTGCAATTAAGTTTTTGATTAGTTGAGCATTTGGCTTTTCCTAAAACACAAACTGACATCCATTTCGATTTGGAGATTTTCATGGTGTTCCGGTCCTTTCTGTCCTGAAGGTATTTGTTTACGCTGGAGCTGCCGGAATACTGGGAGAATAAGCAGGCGGACCAGACACTAGAAGTTCTGATGAGTGACCTTGACCCAGTGGTGATGGACCAGTTCTACATGAAAGACGGTGTTTCTGCTAATGATGTCACTCGTGTACGGTTCACTTCTGTCATTTGTTGTCTTTTATTGGTGAACGACTGCTCCGTTAGTGAAATCTACATTAAAAAAGCACATCATGTTGAAACAGACCATGGTGGTACTTTGATCATCATGGAAGTAGCACGTAAACGCCACTGTTTATAGACGCACAACCCAGTGCTTTTTTTTGTGAGCGTCACTTTAACCTCATCCTTCCCTCGCACTTTGTAACACATCCTTCCCTCTGGGGTCAAAATGACCCGAAGTCCTAAAATGATACTTTTTAATCCAGAAAGCTTTTCATTTTGATATTTTTTTCCCTCTCTTTTTTTTAACACAGTTTTTTTTGGAGATTTTTTATTTACCTTTAAATTGCTAGATTTTTATCAATACATAATAATTTAAGCACATTCTTTCAACTTAAATTCAAAATAACTCACAATTTCATGCGTAACCCTGTTAATTCAGCTCACTTTGGAATCGGATCGTGACTCCCAGAATCTGAATTGGATCGTGAGGTGCCTAAAGATTCCCATCATTACTATACAATGATTTATTGCTCATCTTTGTTGAATAATACAGAAGATAAAAAGCTTTTTAAAAAATGCATATTAAATCGCAATCGCAATATTGGCAAAAAAAAAATCACAATTAGATCGTTCAGCCCTAATGAATATACCTAATTTCCGTCAAAATGGTGCAGTTCAGGGGCGGACTGGGAGTTTTCCTGGTGGGTCGCTGTAAAATGTGGGCTGGTCAGTTAGTGTTACTACAGTAAATCCATGGTCAATTATGGTGATTTTGTCAATTGAAAAGCCTTCTGACTGTATTGTTGCACGCTGTTTCTCATGTTTGTCAGCACTTTCATCTGACTTAAGTTTAAATCAGTCATTTGTGTTGTTCACTGAATTCAAGCGCTTCTCTCTGGATCTCACAGCGCTGTTTAGTGGTCATGTGACCGAGACTGATCTCATGCTGTGGTAAATGGTCCATGTGGCGCGCTTCGTTACGCTTTTGGTGCATAAACATTATATCGAACGTTTATCAAACTTTTGTTATAATTGTATCGTGATGGTTGTCGTTCTGTTGCCCAGCCCTACTTGAATGTAGTCTTTGCTGTCTTCACAGATGAGTGGAATTCGTGACCTGATTCCAGGTTCAGTGATTGATGCCACAATGTTCAACCCTTGTGGATACTCCATGAATGGAATGAAAACGGATGTAAGGACACATTTCTCTTTGTGAGAATCGTTATCTAAAGTTGCCGTTTTGATTTAAGATCGGTTCTCTTTCTAGGGAACTTATTGGACGATTCACATCACCCCTGAACCAGAGTTCTCTTATGTCAGCTTTGAAACCAACCTCTCCCAGACGTCCTACGATGAGCTTATCTGCAAGGTCGTGGATGTCTTCAATCCAGGGAAATTTGTGACAACGCTTTTCGTCAATCAGGTACATTATGCAACTAATCAACACAGCGCAGAGAGTGGCAGCACAGACCAGCAGCAGGAGTCAGATTTCATTCATCACGAGAGTGAGGAGCTGACTGACAAGATGATGGCGGAAGATTTGGTTTCAAAGCGAAACGTAAATGTGCCTATTTAAGCGAGTTTGTCATTGTATTGTTTTGTTGTTGTGTTTTTCATTTAATGAACCCACCATTCAAGCAATTGTTGCCCCCAAATTGGCGCTAATTCTAAAGTGAAATGCGCATGGCCATTCGTTATGGCGTGTCCACTGGCGCGGCGCAGAACGAGCGTTTCCAGATCATTCCTATGGATGCTCAACTACCAAAGGAATTAATTGAAAACGCTTGCTCTGCTCCACACAGTTATGAATGGCTTGCACATTTTTAAAAGCGAGGTGCAAAAGAGGGAAAACTCCATCCCGGTGATACCGGTACACGTTGATTAACCGGTGGGAAAATTTCCTCACCGTCACATCCCTAGTTCTAAGGTGTGCAATTATTTTCAGGGAAGCATTACAGTTCTATATCACTGCACCAAATGATTTCAGTTATTTCAAATGTCTTTACAGCCGACAACAGCAAAAGAGCCAAAACCCACAGAGACACTGAGCTGAACGAGCAAATAAATATAGTAAACGATAGGATAAAAATTATTTCCATGTGTTTGCCATAATTACGTTTTATTATGCAAAATTGTTTATCGTGTCTACACACGAGCATTTTAAGGACAAAAACCTGACAATGTTTTGAAATGCGTCATGTGAACATTTTCAGGGCATAACCATAGTATATGCAGAATAATTGACTCCGGCTGTTGAATTATTGAAAAATAACGCACACCGCATTGCCACCTCGGGTGTGCATTATTTTTCTGATAATTCAACGTCCTGTCGTCAATTATTCCTTGCATAATAATTGTATTACTTATGAATGTATTTACGTAATCACGAGGCAATGTTTCTGAACATCTAATTGTAGCAATATCAATGTGTAGATGGTATAAAATGATGACTTTGAGAATAATTTAAAGTCAGTGTATTTTCTTTTTCTTTTTTTTTTTTCTTCATTGCACTGTTGCTGAAGTCTAGCCTGGAGTGAACATTCAGAGGTGGTATCAGTCGCTGAAACTCACTCATTGTTGCCTTCTCGTCTCGTTCCTAACAGAGCTCCAAATGTCGCAGCGTTTTCTCTTCGCCCCAGAAACTCGAGGGCTACCGCCGTCTGGACCGCCAGTTGGCCCACTTCAACGACTACAATTTCGTCTTCACCAGTTACGCCAAGAATCGCCAGCAGAACCCGAGCTGAACCTCTGAAATGAAGAAGCGTAAAAAGAAATCCTGCCGCTGCGACGAGCATCACGGCGGCTGGTGTAGTCTTGTAGTGGAGAGGCGGTTTTTGTGTGTGGAGTCTTCTGGCCGTAGATCTTCCCCGAGTTTAACATTTATGCATTCTTGTACCTATGACGTAGATATTGTGCATGAAAGCTCTTCTCGTGTCTCTGTAGATATTCTAGCCCATTCTTGCTGTGATCTTGAAGTGCATGTAGAGTTCTTGAACTTGGTGGTGTGTGTGAGGCATGTCACACCATCCCAATACATGCAATGCTCCCTTCACTTCCTGCAAGTGTCCCCTCGCATCCCCCACAGACAGGGTTTCCGACCTCACTAGACAAGGACCCTGACGTGCTCAGATCGGTCTCGTCTACTGACCAATCCAAAAGAAACTGCTTTCACCAATACACGCCACAGTGTTTTATACGAGTTTGTATTTTTTTGGTTTTGATTTGCGTTTCATTTCCCTTGACTTTGGTTTAACTCACAAATCATCACTGTGTATAGCTAGCTAACATTTCGGTTTAGATATCCTAAAAAAAACCAAACGTAAAATATTCCTCGTTCATCTTGTGTTCTTCAACCTTGCAGACAGTCGTCTTTATTCAGTGTACTAGAGAAGTGAATGTTGTAAAAGTGGAGTAATTAACGGTCACCTTCACTGTCGACAGCCTGCTCTTCCAGGGACTGTTTTGGCTTAATCTAACATTGGTTAGTGAAAACTTTAGAAAAATATTAGCTGTATTTCTGTTTGAAGATACCAAAAAAATATCAGATTTTCTTCAGCTTTCCAGGTGTCGTCTTTATTAAAAGTACTAGGGAAGTGAATGTTTCAAAAGAGTTACTTAAACTGTTGCCTTGACTGTCAACAATGTATAATCTGCAATATATAACCATTATGGTGAAAGTCAACCGTCGTCTTCCTTTCCTCAAAAAAAAATCGTGAATGTATTAAATGTAAAAAGTGGTGACGATGTGTAAAGGAAGCAAGGATGGATTTTTCCGAATAATGTAGCATGTGTAGAAGAAGCCATGGGAGAAAGAGGGACTGGCGTTGGTTTGTCATTGTGAAGGACCCTAGGGCTGCCCAGCCTGCTTTTGAATTGAAACAGTTGGACAGACACTTTTGCTTTCGTGTGCCGATCACACAGCAAAGCATTTTTATTTTTTTTTCTAAACAAAACAAGTTCTCTCTCGCAAGCACACAATAGGCACACACTGATCTGAGCATGTCAGGGTTGACCCGGATCATTCCACACCCCACGGCTGCATAAAGTGCAGCTTTATTAATTATTTAAATTTTTTTGCCAGGCAGACTTTTTGCAGTAGGTTTGTCCACCTCTCCAGATCATACCCTCTTTGTGCATTGAGGGATTTTTTTGTTGTGTGTATCAGGATGTTTACTGTGCTTCAGCCCTTTGTAACGTCAAGTTTAATTTCTGTTAATCTAACAAACGCTGTTTAATGTGTAATGTGCTGTGGGTACGGTATTTATTTTCACCGTCCTCCCCTGTGCTGACGGAGACCCTGAGGTTTGCAGCTGGTGTAGTTGTGAGTTGGATGATGTTTCTGGTAGTGGTTTGAGAAACACCTTCAGCTAGAGAGATCCAGTCTAGTAATGAATGTCTCTTAAATCCAGCTCTGCCGTCTGAAGGTCAAGGGGAGCTGGATGTTTACAGTAGCAGTTCAGAGGAAATACTGAAGTAATCAATTCAACTGACACGCGCGGACCACTGCTAGGAGAACTAACACGAGCATGATCGCATATCACACTTTTTTTTTTTTTTTTTTGGTGAAGGGTTGGTAGTTTCAAACATTTTTCTGGCCTTTATACGTGGGATTTATACATATACACATTATGCATTGATGTTGCGGACCAAGTATATACATATATACTTTTACCTTTTCTTTTTTCCTGGCCCTATTCTGAGGTGGGGAGTGAACTTTTTTCAAATGATTTTTTCATCTTTCTACTAGTTCTTTCCAGCCGGTGTAGGTTGGTAAGGGAACTCTGTAGAAATGGTTCTGTTGTGGGAATTTCACAGGAAGTTGGAAGGGGAAACTTTGCGGTTCCAATTCTCTTGCGATTTCTTTGGTTGGTCAAGATGTGCTAAATATATCTGTACCTAGAGCTTGATGCTTTCAATAAAGTTAATAACTATTAACTGTGTACTTGTGAATTTGTTTTTTTTTTTATTTTAGCAAAGGAATCCTTTTATAAAAGCGTTTCATCACCTAGAGTGCACTGCTGTATATCAATACGATGGGTTAAGTATACTAATAAAACAATTAGGTTATGGTACATAATTCAAATTTAGACATTTTATTACAAAATTCAACAAATTAGGTAACACTTTAAGATGGGGAACACATTCCCTATTAACTACAACTTTTGCCTCAACCTTATTAATAGTAAGCAGTGAATTAGGAGTTTAAGTTTAGGTATTGGGTTTGATTATGGGATGTAGAATAAGGTCATGCAGAATAAGGCATTAATATGTGCTTTATTAGTGCTAATAAACAAACAATATCCTAGTAATATGCATGCTAATCAACTAGTTAATACTAGTCTTCTTAAAAGTGTTACCAAAGTTTATTTTCTTTAAAATAATTTTGGGTTTTTAAAAAAAAAATGCACAGACACAAACACATTCTATTAACAATGAATTCATTTTTGCTTGTTGAAGCCAGCTTTTTATAACCAAAATAGGATTAGAATTTGCTGGATTATGGCACAATTGAATATAAATTGTTTCAGTAGGGTACTGATTACCTGCACTTTCCCTCACAGAGCAAAAGTTAGCACGTTCCTCATGTTTTGTCTAGTTAAATCTACAATGAATGATGATCTCGGCACCTGCTGCACATCAGGCCCATAGCTCCCAACTTCATAAACCAGGCTGTGACGAGGAATGATTACCTCAAAATGTACCTCCGTATCCAAGGTGGCCAATTAAATGAAATACACATTTTTAGCTGTCGTCATGTGACCGTGATGAAATGTGAAAACGCTGGCTGCTCTACATATTAACTATTCATGAGCTAAGCCTTCACCACAGTAGGATTTGGAAAGTGGTTAACTGAAGTTCAGTTATAACTGCTGAAATATTTCTGTTGAAACGTCCTAACCAACAAGAAATTAGTCCATTTGTAATGACTTCATTGCATGGCAACCCAAGCTAACCACAACTACTCCAACACGATCTTGCACCTCTATTTAAAGGTGCAGTAAGCAATTTCTGCTTCATATGTGAGTAACATAGGTTGAGTATATACTATCTTTACTTCTGCTATGATAAAGAGACATCAACTCTTTTGTTTTGGGGGCAGAGCAATGAAGGGAGGGGTGTTTGTTTGGGTTGATTTCAAATATCAGTAGTGTTCAACAATAGCCCCTTTCACACAGCAATCCTGGTAAATTACCATAAAAATACCAGAATGACTCTACCGGTAAAGACACAAATAGGCTGTTCACACAAGCAACAGCATTCTGGCTTTTTACTGCACATGATTTGGCAAATGATTTTATGCACAGTTTGTCAGTGAAGCACGGCAAAAATCCCTATGAGCATCATACTATCACTGTAGCTGAATAAACAGAAGATTGAAATGCTTTGATTAAACATGACTAATAAACACACGACTTCAACAATATATGGTTTATCTGAGTTCTTCAAGCCTTTAGTATTTTCATGATAAAGTATATTTATACTACAATGCTAATCGACATAGCATTCTATACAGTGCTAAAGGCTATGAAATATGTTGTGTGCCTTATTCTGTGTAAGAAGCCACATCATCTCACAGAAGGATGTCTTTATGAAGTGAGTTTGGAGTAAAAACAGCTTATTAAATGGTGTCTTTTGTTGGACAAAAGGCTCATAAATGCTTATGTTTGGAAAGATATTTGACACGTGTTGCTTTTTCAAATGCACGTTATAAGCCACTTAAACTCGCAGTGCTTTCAGATGGAGCAGCATAATCGCAATAAGCCAAATTGGTTTAAGCACCATTTTAGGTTAATTGGGATTTAACGATAAAAAGTAGGGCTGCACAATTAGAGTCGTCATTCACCAGTGCTTTAGTTTCACTATCTGTTGAATTTGACATCCGAGTGACTGGCTTAAGGGGATGATACCACACACACGTTTTTGTTCTTAAAAACACAAGACGTGCATAGTATCCAACTGCAGAGCGCAACGCTGATGAATGGAAAAGGCTGGGTCTCAAGCATGACATGCTGAAAAAGCTGCGAGATGTGGCGCAACAGACAAGATGTCCACCTAGTGCATATTTACATAGAAAAAACTATTAAAAATCAGCAGAACTTACTGAAAACTGTGCGGAGTAATCACGTAATCTCCATAAGAACTTTATGATTGGCCCAAAGCAGACTTCCTATGTCAGCGCATTCAGACCTCGTACGTGCTCATACTGGTAATCTTCATTCTGTATTCACACAGCATCATACCGGTAATTTACTGCCAATGTTACAACTTCCCTTGCTGGTAAATCGCCAGAACCGTATTTTTGAAAAGGTCCCATTCATACACGATCTCTTACCGGTAATTTACCAGTAAAGACTGTGTGTGAAAGGGATTAATGATTCTCAGAAATAGCTCACTGCACCTCGGTTCGCTTGGTTCGTTTGGTCCGGACCAAAAAAAAAAACATTTAGTCCTGGTGCGCTTAGAGTTCGCATTGGCGTTTTAACACCGAACCTAAAGCATAGAGATACGTTCACAACCTGATTGGTTGGCTTGCGTATATTTTGTGACTGAACATCCAAAGCAATGCCGTGTTCTGGGATAAATGCACTCGTTGTATGTGCATAGTTTCATATGATGGTATTTTGACCAGCTGAGAACTCGTGAAGAGCTAATAAAATGTGTAAAGGAGTCAAAACAGCGGCAGGAATCCCTCCATCACACACACAAACCAAGATCTGCTGCTGCTGTTCTGACGCCTGTACCGAACTGTGATGGGCAACATCACGACTATGAGAAAAAACAGGTATGCTTGAGCATTCGGCACTTTTTAGGGTCTCATCTTCCTGTTTTTGGTTGGTTTACATGTCTTTGGTCCGTGTTACTTTTATATTTTAGTCGAACCGCACCAGAATTCACCAGCGAGACCCATCTTTTCAGCTTGTGTGGTGTGCACCATGAGTCAGATGGCAACGTTCACACTTATTAAAATGAACCGCACTAACAGAGCAATCGCACCAGAGTTTGTTTTAATCCAACCAAACATGCCAAGTGTGAACACACCCCTAATGAAGAGACCAGTAGTAACTTATAAATGAGGCTTAATAATGGGTTTGATGAGAAAGTGTATTTTTATATGTTTCCTTTTGACTTGCTAAATGAGAAGCGCCATAGTAAGTCATAAAAACAAGAAAGGAACAGAAGTTAAGAAACGGAAAGCTTATCTGAGTTTCTGTGGCAGCCCTGAGTGTTCATGCACACTCTCGGCCCTATAAATCTGCATCAACAAACATGTTAGATTTTCACAAACTTTGACTTTACTAACATTCCACAAATTTGCCTCTTCAAAATGTACAAACATATTAAATGATTTTTTTCCCATGTAAGAAAAGAATCCTAATGATGTGGTTTGTTTTTCCCGTACTCGGCTGAAATCAGGAAGTTGTAAGGACACCTGCTCTGTTGACAGTAACAGTTATGGCGGTCAGCTGTAATACTTGGATCTCTTCGGGCTTCGGCTGCGGTCTCGTCTGTGTCGTTTGTGATCACGGTCTCTCTGTTTTTCCTTCTCTCTTTCCTTGTCCTTAGGTCTCTCTCGGTCTCTTGAACGCGAGCGCTGTCTGCCTTTATCTTTTTCCCTCCGACTCTCATCGCGATCCTAAAAAACAAAAAACAAATAATGAGGCACGGAAGAGAATTCAAAAGACAGAAAAAGTGACAGACCGATTTCATTTGGTAACTGATTTGACAGCTAGTCCAAAAAACGGTCAATTCTCTCTCAAGACTAACGCTGTTTCCAAATATGCATACTTCCATACTATATAGTAGGCGAAAGACAGTGTGTTAGCCGAGTAGCATGTCTGAAAAGTACTCCGATGACCTACTACCAAAGTCCCTATCATGGAAAGTCTGTTCACTCGGCGGCCATATTTGCAAGGCCTCCGGGCAGCTGTCTCGGGTACACAAGACCAAATCCTATCTATTTGAATGAGGGAATCCTGGAATTTCAAAAACTACTTGCTGAACTCACAATTAAATAACATTTCAAATCAGCAACAAAATCTGACATTAACTGTCCCATAAATGTTGTTTCCTATTATCAAATAGCATTAAAAAAGTCTCAGGTTTCTATGGGAACCGGAGTGGCAGCTGCAGTGACTCGATGACTTCACCAATCAGCGATTGGCTCTTTTACTTTAGAAGGCGGGACTTATCGCGCCATATTGCGCATTGCAGTTTCGCCCATTCATGAGTAATAGGAGTGAACCATCTTTCTATATCTATAATCTTTGCTACTCCTCCCGGCGAGATCCTGAAGTGGATCCTATAAATGCAGTACCTACTATACAGTATGCGTTTTTGGACGCAGCATAAGTCTACCAATTTCCCCATACCAAAAATAGAAATTGTCCACAAGATGAACACTAACATTCCTTTCCTTAATTATTATATACATTATATGACTTATAAGGATCATGGGCCAGGCAAGGGAAGCCAGACATCAACAAATAAAGCACTGAAAATGAGCAGTGCAATAATAAAAACATTATTTATAGTTAGTGCTTAACGCATAAAAAATTTCACACAGCATCATTTTTTTTGTCATCCTTTGGCTAGCAGTTCTCTTTCACACTTGCACGAACAATAACACACACAATTATGCCAAAATATCCGTTTTGACGAGTATCCTTATAAGAGCAGTCTTAAATGAGGTAACGTCTTGAATATGAAGAGAAAATGAGATGCGCGTGATGGCAGATCGTAAAGTGACAGCAGCCTAATAAACCAGTCGCTGTGATTCTGTCATTAATATTAATTAAAGAACAAAATTGTAGCTTTAATAAGGATTAATCTATATTTAATTCATAATTTATGCAGTGCAGTCTGTTTGATAACTTTATTCCATTTCTATATATTTCCTGTATAGACCGGTACGAAGGCCACAGGTAAATATGACATTTATCATAGATTGTTTTAAGCTCACAAATTAAAGGTTATTTTTTAAAGCCTAATAAATGTTGAAATTGATAGCTTTCAATTATACTGTAATTTTGAATGTCTATCATTAATGTTAAAAAATAGACATCAGTATCAGTATTAGTATCAGAGACACTGGCCTTCATTCATAAAAACATGCCATTACAACAAACATTTAAAATATACTGTCTTTAAGTTGTTGCTACATTAATTTGGAGAGTAACTGAAATTATTACAATATAAAAATATTAAAAACTCATTAATTTCATCGATTGACAGCACTATTTATAATACATTTAAACAATGTGAAAATATTCTTTTCATTCTTGCAATTGTGCCTTTATTAACACAGTCATGTACTAAATTATTTTTGCAATATAATTTCGATTAAGATTGCAGACCTCCATCAATTAGATTTTTATCAGCTGTTCCACATTTGCAAAATGTTTAAATTAATTTGCAATGCATTCTAATTACAGTTTATATGGCACACATTTAAAAAGTTTTTATTTTATATTATTTGTCCTATTAGCGTTTTGATCTTATGTTGTGTGCTGTGTAGAGATAAGAGAACGTCTCCATCTCAAGGTTTTCAATGTCACAGTTTTGAAGCAGTAATTTGTCTTTGCTTTGTTATAATAACACTTGTTGATTTTGTGCAGGTCAGATCAAGACAGACTCATTGAGGAAGACCCAACAAAGATAATTCAATAAAATCTGCTCATTTTTACCATCACTTTATCTCCTGCTTCCTTCTGTTCGCCTGCCTCTGTCTGCTCTTGGGCTGATAGAGGTACTGACTTTGTTGTATAAAAAAAAAGGTAAACATTATAGAGGCCGAGTCTGAAGAAAAGAACCACTCAACTATTCAAATCCACAGCATCATACCTTTGATTTTTTGTCCTTGCTCCTTTCGTTGTCTGAGTGTCGTTTCCGGTCCCGCTTCTCTCTGTCATCCTTCCTTCGGTCATCCTCATCTTCATCTAAGAGAAGCTCATAACGGGAGCTTTAGAAAACAGTTAAGTACTTACTTGTGGGAAGATTTCCTATCTATTTTCACTAACTTAAAACCAAGTGCATGTTATTCCAGGGAAAATTAAAAGAACACTGTTTTAAAGGGGTCATGAACTGAGAAATACAATTTTCCTTGAGCTTTTGACATATAAGAGGTCATCATACTATAAGAATATCCTGTAAGTTTCAGAACTGAAAACTTCCTTGTTAGTCCAAAAACAGCTTTTATTGTAACCAAGCCCAGAGAACGACTCGTTGTGGAATGAGCCTGTAATAGATGGTGAAAGACCGCCTCTGCAGAAGAAGATCAATGCCTACATCATCATCACAACTTTGGCCCCGCCCACTGGAGTGTTAGTGAGATGACGAGGAGAGAAGAGCGATACAGGATGGACTACAAATAACATTCCCTTCCAAAGGATCCTAATGCTAGGAATGTGCTTATTTATTTTCAACAATCTGAATGTCTCAGTTGAGCATTATTTATTTGTATTTGGTACATTTTACTGTGGATTCTTTTACGATATGAACTTGACAGTAATGTCACAACATGTCAGTAACCGTGTTAATTCTAATGCCTGATCTGAGATCAGTGATTTCAGTGATATGTAATGATTCATGTACAGTCAGATATTCTTTATCTGTGTGTCAGTAAATCAAACCAGTGACTAAACGCTCAACTTCACATTGTTTCTCTTAGTAGGATGAAAATAATCTGTTATTTAAACTGTGATTAAATTATATATAGAAAGCAATCAATGAAGCTCCCTTTCCAGACGCTGGAGCTGTCAATCAAACAGTGCGAGTTTATCAGTGACTGAGTTCTGGACTCGCGCCAAAACTCCCGTAATAATCAACAAATCTCTTATTTACATAATGTTTGCACTGTTAGTTATGATGAAAGCATTCGTTAGTGTGAAGAAATCGAGTTGCAATGACGAGATCACTGCATTCATGAGCTCAACATGTCTGTGATCGGCTACAATGCTCATCACTGCAACCTTTCATGCCACGATCTGAATATAATGCCATAGATCTGAATATAATGGCATAGATCTGAATATAATGCCATAGAATGCCATAGATCTGAATATAACGCCATAGATCTAAATATAACTCCATAGATCTGAATATAATGCCACCGTCTGAATATAATTTCATAGATCTGAATATAATGCTACAATCAACACTTTTCACGTTTAGTTAACCTTGAGAGATAAAAACGTGCTAAAAGTTTGAGAGAGTCATATGCAAAGATGTCAGCCAATCACAGCAGTGGCCGTTTACACTGAAGTCTCACAGCAGCCAATCACAGCAGTGGCCGTTTACACTGAAGTCTCACAGCAGCCAATCACAGCAGTGGGCGTTTACACTGAAGTCTCACAGCAGCCAATCACAGCAGTGGGCGTTTACACTGAAGTCTCACAGCAGCCAATCACAGCCGTGGGCGTTTACACTGAAGTCTTACAGCAGCCAATCACAGCAGTGGGCGTTTACACTGAAGTCTCAGCAGCCAATCACAGCAGTGGGCGTTTACACTGAAGTCTCACAGCAGCCAATCACAGCAGTGAGCGTTTACACTGAAGTCTCACAGCAGCCAATCACAGCAGTGAGTTTACACTGAAGTCTCACAGCAGACACGCCCCTTCAAATAAAGTTATGAATTATGAAAATTTTTGATGTAAAAATCACACTAACATTATACATGCACCACAGGAAACATTATAAAACAATGTAGTTCATGACCCCTTTAAGCTCCTGCTATAGGTAAAGCAGGTTAAGAGGTTAAAACCAAAAGATTAAAGCAGTCATTTAAAGCCATTAATGTGTAATGGTTACAACAAAAGCACAAAATAACTTGAGCTCCTTGTCAGAGTTGGATGTTCTGATGACTAAACCTGTCATTCAAGCCAAACCATCTCTGCACTGTATCTGCTGTAAACCTCTTTGGAGAGTTTGCTAAATTAAGTATAAAATCCAAAGAGCAAATCCCATAGAGTGAAATACAATTGTCCCAGTATGATTTAAATGTAAAGAGATTATTAGAAGGATACTCCTGCTTGCTTTTGACTTTGTCTTTCAAAGCCAGTTTGGATTTGTTGTCCAGGTCTTTCTCATAGGCCTTAAAATCATCTTTGGTGTACTTCCCACCTACAAATGAAACATTCAGACAATAAAAATATTAACTACTGCATATACTACCTATAATTTAGTTGTATTAATAATAGTTTTGCATTTAATTTTGATGTATTAACATGAGCATTTAACATTGTAGATAAAAACAACTGAGCAGCACAAAAAAAAAAACGTATATGCCAATTGAGATGGATAATTTTTTTATCTGATAAGACGACATGCGCATAAACTACGATGGAAGCACATTTACCGAATAAATCCCTCGATGTGCAACAAAAACTCAGTGGATGTGATTGGATAACTGGATTAACCAGTGGACCAATCGCATCACAGCATCTCAAATGTTGGTTTGATCGCTCTGAACGGCCTGAGTCCAAGTCTGTGATCAGAATGATTTGGTTGAATTTCCTCCAGAAGCGTCTCACACGATTGCGTTCCCAAACATCCCAACGCAAGAGAACATGACAGCGTTTATTGTGTTTCTGAGACGCAAGTCATTTATGATGAAGGTAAAAAAAGCCACAGTGACAGTACCGATTGCAGCAACTTTTTTGCGCCTATTTTGTTCTCTTGAACACAAATTCGCAACTTTGAATGAAAACATAGCTAATAATTCATGGGCATTGGAAGCAAAAAAAAAAAAAAAGTGGGTGGGGCCTCCAAGAAAAATGCAAATGCTATTTACACTAACTCCACCCACTGACATCTGGTTGTGCCAGACAAAATTACGGAAGACACTAAATTGATTACAGTGGCAATAGTGTAGGGGTAAGGTGCATGGCAGAAGGTTTTGACACAAATTGACCCGAGGTTCAAATCCTCCTTTTGCTAAACTCGCTCTACTCCCTTTTCCCATTACATATCAGATCAAAAAGGCATTTCTTTAAAAAATAAAAAAAAATTAAGAAAATATTCAAAATGTTAAAATAAAGTGTCTGACGTGTGTTTAATAATAAAGTGTTTATCGGTTAGGTTTAAGGAGGGCTTTATTGTCCCAATAAGGTGGCATCCATTTAATAATTTTAATAAATACAATCATTTACACCATGTTATTATTGCATACCGTTTAATGTATAACAACACTGAGGTGCAATGGAATGGATTTGAGAAAGCAGCAGCATAGAAGTCTAGGCTGTAGCTAAAACGCAGAGAGTTTAATTTATTAGGGCATTCCTCGAGTGGAATGGATTTGACTGACGGCGCTATGAAAAGTGAACAGACATATGCGCTGAATTAGAGACGGTAAAAGTGAGTGGGTCCAATATCATTGGTCTTAAAAAGTGGGTGGGTCTTGTCCCACCCACATACAATGGTTCTGACACCCATTATTACTTTACTTTTATATGGGTTTAATAAACGGGGACAGACTCACCTTTGCCTTTCCATTTTATCTTAGACACAGACTGGCTGAAGTCCACGTGAATGCGACGGTCATCTATCAGGACGTTGTCCATTTTGAAGTACGCTTTTTCACAGTCTTCCTCCTTATAAAATAATACACAAATGCATTCATTATACCAAAATGACTTGAATGATGACCTCTCTGAGAAACTCGCTTAAATTTCAAAAGCAGGCCATTCAAAGCAAAATGAACCCTTTTAAGAGTGATACAAGACTCATTTCAGTGTGCTGTGCTTTAGTGTGCTAACAGACAACAACAGTAAAATCCACTGCAGGAAGTTCTCATTATTTATATGGATTTCATGATCTAAAGCTAACTTAAATTCATTGGAAAATGTACAAACCTTTTCAAACTCGATGAAGGCATAGCACAGAGATTCTCCTGTTTTCCAGTCTCTGATGATCTCACAACTGCAAATGAACATTAACATGCTAGATCAAAACCAGCAGATAACATGCAGTACAATACAATGCATGGATCACACACACACACACAGAAGAGACTAGAACTTTGTTTCTCTGGCTTTCACACACTGCTGCCACTGAACAACATTAAATTAAGATTCAGGCACAGGCTATGGTCAGAACTGAATACTAGCACACTGTAAACTGCACACTGGACAGCCTACTATAAAACAATTATATGAATTAATAAGCACTTTAAACAGCAGTGTTACATTAGTGCTCTTTGTTGTCACATGTTCAATTCAGCTTACAAATTGGAGTAAAAAATAAAAAACTTTTTTTTTATATGCAGTGCAATGTTATGTACAGAGTAACGGTTCATACACATCTTTACCAACATTTTTAGACTTTTAAGGCAAATATTCCTCACCTAATGTAAAATATGCTGCTATGATCAATTAGATTTTTATTATTATATTAACTAAAATAAATAACTATTAATGCTATACAATTTTATATATTATTTGTTAAACAAATTTCTAAGACTTTTCTAAATCTTTCTGGGTTTATTTTTTCAAAACTCTTCCAGGACTGGAAGCTATTTTTAATTTTTTCATGACCGTACGAATCCTGTATGTAGTCAAGAAGTAGTTTGGAATTGAAAATGGAAGGTCACGATGAGCACAGTGCATTGTGGGATACAGTATTCCACACAGTGAGCTTGGTTGCATAATGCACATCTGGGCATTCCATGCATACAGAGAATACTGTGTGCGCTATACATACTGCCAACTGCTAAAATAGTACTAGAAGAATGTGTTGCAGGCTAAACCCTCAGCCCTCTCTCTCTCTCAAAGAAAAAAATTAAATATAATAAAAAAATAGAAATGCATTAAAAAAAAAAAATCATGGCATAGTCAAAATAACAGTAAAAAAAGACTTAACACTTCAAATCTGTAAATAGGAAAGTAAAAAATTACAACAAAAAAAAGTTATGCTAACACTTTAGTTTAGGGTCCAATATTCATCAACTACTTTCTTATTAGCATGCATATTACTACGATCAGTGCTGGGGTAGTTTACTTACAAACTGTAATCGGTACTGATTACAAATTACATGACAAAATTACTAAAATTACATGTTAGTAAGTAACAATCCATTACATTACATATTTAAGGTAATATAATCAGACTACTTTTGGATTACTTTTAGATTACTTTTGACCTAACTTGTTTATCACATTGATTCGAGTAGAATAATCTTGTGCCATATTGATATAAAAATACAAAGAGAAGGAAAATATATTACATTCTTTGTTATCAACAACATGAAGTGCATTAAATATTACATTACGTCAGGGTTTCCCAGACTGGGGTTTGTGAGTTTAATGAAAAGCTATTAAGCAATTAAATCTTTTTTTATTTTTATTAAAATAAATCATTTAAAAATAAAAACAAAAATAAAACGCTACTAAAAAAATATATATTTTATTTGTTTGCCTACATGTCATGTGATTATTAACTGACACCAGAGAACCGTGAACTTAATTTTATTATTACATTTTTTTTTTTTATTGACTTAATTTTATTATTGACCTAACTTACAAAATAAAACTTCAAGTAAATATATTAGGTCAAAGAAATTTCAGCTGACAAAAAAAAAGTTTGTACATTTTAATGTGTTGAAGGTCCAAATCAATGCAGTTTCAAAGGAAGGGCTTCAGAGGCTCTGCGCGATCCCAGACAAGGAATAGGGTCTTATCTAGCCAAACCATCGGTCATTTTCAAAAAAAAAAAAAAATTAATTGAATGTACTTAACCTAAATTGCTCATCTTGTGCTGCTCTGCGACGTCCCATGGATTGCGCAATCACAGCGGAAAGGTCACGCAAGACGTAGGTGGAAGTACCGCCCCAAGCGAACGTGCGAGGACTAATACAAATGCCCTTTTACCGAAAAACTTCAAAATCGTGCGACATCGTTGTTTTACCTTTTTTTTTGGCTAAAGGATGTTTGTATTAGTCTTCGCATGTGCCCTTTGTAAACACGGGGGCAGTACTTCTGCCTACATCTACCGTGACCTTTACGCCGTGATTGCGCAATCATTGACACGTAACAGAGCAGCACAAGATGAGCAATTTAGGTTAAAAAGTATATTCATTTTTTGGAAATGACCGATGGTTTGGCTAGATAAGACCCTATTCCTCGTCTGGGATCGTGCAGAGCCTCTGAAGCCCTTCCTCTGAAACTGCAAAATTTTGGTTGCCATGGAAGTCTGTGATGGGGAGAAAAATCCTGAAATGTTTTCCTCAAAAAACGTAATTTCTTTTGGATGAGATGGGGGTGAGTAAAATATCAGGACATTTTCATTTTGAAGTGAACTAATCCTTTAACAAGTGAAATGATTTCTGTAAATCTCTCAGTTTTCAGTGATAGTCACATGACCAGTGGCTGATCTGTGTGTGCAATTCCACAAACCTGGAAGAGCTTCTGAACGTATACAAGCAGTGGGTGTTTTTAGAAAGGAAAATATAAAAGATAAAAACGAAGTAGTGGGGAGAATCAATCAATTATGAATATTTGACTGCCACTTTGAGAATAACATATCAATAAAAAGTTGTCTGAATTATGAGTATTTTAAAATGTAATATAATCTAATTACAACTACTTAATTTTTGGAATCTGATTACGTAATCCAGATTACATGTAATCCGTCACTACCCAGCCCTGACTAGGATATTGTCTGTTTATTAGTACTTATAAAGCGCATATTAATTTCTTATTCTGCTTGACCTTATTCTACATCCCTTAAATCTCTCCAATACCTAAACTTAACAACTACCTTACTAACTATTAATAAGCAGTAATTAGGAGTTTACTGAGGTAAAAGACAGTTAATAGTTACTTAATAGTGAAAACTGGACCCTAAACTAAAGTGTGACCAAAGTTATATTAACAATATTTATATTATATATAGAAATTAGTTACATTTCTAATGACAGATCACTCATATGTAAAACAGGAAAAGCACAACTAGCTAAGACCTCAGTTAAGTGCTTTAAGAGCACAAAAGTAAAAGTCTTTGGATCAACCCTGGCAGAGGTTCAGAAATGTAATCTTTCGGTTATCAGCGCTAAACTTCACCACAACGTTGAAGGTTAGACTATCATTGGAACTAATACAGCAGTGAAATCTTCTATTATTATCTTACCATTTTATGGGGCCGAAACGTGAGAAGATGATCTCCAGATCTTCATCTGTGGTCACAGGATTCAGTTTGCACACAAACAGCACGTTCTCTGGAGGTTTAACTTCTGCATCTGGCAGATCACCCACCTTTCAACAAGCAAACATTCAAACCTTCACATAGTGAACAGCATCAAGTGCAGTGTGTCAGTAAAAGACGTCTAGAGTAAATCATGTCCATGTGGAAGTGAGGAAATGTACCATCTCTAGCAAAATGGCTTGCGTCTTCGCTTCCTTGTCCTTTATGAGTTCATCCAGCTGCTCAGCATCTCCCTCATCATCGTTTATGGCTTCATCTGCTCCAATCCGACCACTCTAAAACAAGTACAAGCATGGATTATTCTAGAATCAATAAAGCACATTTAAACAAAACAAAAAACACATCACCTGCTCTTTCTGTATTTAATAGTTCCCCACACATTGCAATATAAATAATTCATATTTTAAAAAGCATTAAGCCAGTACATTTAAAGAGTACTGAACATCTAACCTGATGTTTAATAATGAACCTATTTTAAATGTTATACACGTAGTTAAATTACATAATTAAATAATCAGTTTATGCATTTCCTAGGAACTGAACCCATGACCTTGGGATTGCTGTTTTATAATACTTGAAGTGCCCCAATTATGCTATTTTAAAAGCTTTCGGAGTGATTGGTCTACTCTGCTCTGATTGGTCAGATGGCCCAGTCTGTTGTGATTGATCTACTCTGCTCTGATTGGTCAGATGGCCCAGTCTGTTGTGATTGGTCTACTCTGCTCTGATTGGTCAATGGCCCAGTCTGCTGTGATTGGTCTACTCTGCTCTGATTGGTCAGATGGTCCAGTCTGCTGTGATTGGTCTACTCTGCTCTGATTGGTCAGATGGTCCAGTCAGCTGTGATTGGTCTGCTCTTCTCTTCTCTGATTGGTCAGATGGCCCAGTCTGTTGTGATTGGTCTGCTCTTCTCTTCTCTGATTGGTCAGATGGCCCAGTCTGCACATGTCAGAAACTAAACACTCATTAGCATATCTGAATTTCTGCTCCAGAGGCTTCCTCAGCACTTGATCTGAACAGTAATGATGGCGTCAGTTTTACCGTATCAACCTCATCCTTTGGAAGTGCAAAGTGAATCTGCTTTAACATCGCTGAAAACAGCGTCGTCTTGACATGTCGACAACACAAACCAAACAGTGTTTGAGAGTCAAAGTAGACGTTGTTCGCGAGCAGCCAATAAGATCATTGTCTGGCATTATGCACATTTGTTACTAAGTAGAACTAAGTAGGTTCGAGCAGAAAGTAAAACTGGAATTACTGTCTCATTTCAGGCAGTTCAAAATTGGTTCAATAACTATTCATCTGCGTGAAAAAACTAGTACTCAACTTTTCTGTGAACTGTATTCATCATTCATGACCAACAGCAATTGGAATAAACTTTGAAAAAAAATTTAAAAACTAAACCCAGACTGTTATAGTCACCATGCATCTCATGCACTGTAGAAATCACTGTAGCAACGTTGAATCAAATCAAAACCTTGGGAAATCATTGCTTACTTGTAGACTCTGCATGCTAATTATATCATTGCAATTATTATAAACATAAATCTGCCACCTCACAGTATTGTAATATGATAAGTTTAAACTATGCACTGAATGAAGACACTCACATCCAGCTGCTCTTTAGTGGGTTCAGGCGATCGGTCTGGAACAGGGAGACCCGCAGGATCATCAAATGGGTCATCCAGAATCACTGTGTGATTAATCCTGCAAACACAATGCAGCACAAAATTTAGCAAGCACAGACACAGATGTTTAGTCTACAGCCCGTATGAAACTGATCTGTGAATCTGAACCACAAAACCCTCAAAACTATGCGAAGCGTGGGAATTTTGTACAGACCGAAACTCTTATAATTTAGCTACTTCTTCGTCCATACTCCAGCTCTGCTGAAATAACAGCTGATATAACATTGGGACTTTTTATTGTTGGCATCACTCCAGTTGTAATGTTTGTGTCTTCCAGACGGACTGTCAGTCAAAGAAATTTTTAGTTGGTGGCATTGAATCATTCAAATGATTTGTTCAAAAACACTGATTCATTCTGGAACACCACTACCGTGTGTTGTTTGGAGACATGCAACGGTTAATTCTGCTGTGGCTTTGTTTGGAGCAAAAACAGAGTAAATGGCAACATTGTGTTCATAATGAAAACCTTCCCCGGTATTAACGCATCGTTTGTTGAACTGCTATATAAAAGCAACAGCACAGCCAAGACTAACTTGTGAATCATGTTTAATACTCTGAACAAAAGCATTCTTGTTGATGTGATATCGCTTAAATATTTACCAATATACATTTTACTAAAACTGAAAACATCACACAGACTTTATGTGAAGACGCAAACAAAGAGCTGAATCAGATTGAATTCATCACAGAAACAAATTGAACTTACCAACTCAAACACCATTTCATGAAGTTTAACTCAGAGATCTTAATTCCCTTATACTAGCAAAACTAGTCTAACGGCATTGCTTATGCACAATATTGCTACATTTTAAATTAAATTATTGTCTTCGCTTTCTTGTTTTAGTAAG
>CM077210.1:2589435-2639435 GCA_039654625.1 Rhinogobio ventralis | reverse complement strand
GTCGCTAGCAGTTGTTGGCAACAGTGACTGACTCTGTATTAGGTGCAATCAGCTAGAAAGATAATTTCATAGCAAATACCAACAAAAAAACTTGATGTATGTGTTCCCCTATGCACAATTGTGTCCATTTTGTTCTAAAGGTGATAAAGTGATTGAATGGCATCATAAATAACAATTGAAGAAGAAAACAGTACTAATAATTCACAATATACTGTTGCTGGTGGCATAGGTCAACAGAAGAATCAGTTTCTTTCAAAAACACACAAAAAAGTGGTTCCCCATTTCTGAATGCTAGTGGATATACCACACCTAATTCATGCATCTTACTCGAAGGACTTTCAAGTGGATTGAGCAATAAAGCATTGACCAGACAGTGAGCAGCTCTTACAGTCATCAAAACAAGACAATCGGATTAGACTTCCTTACAAAAGCCCTTTATCAGGAATTATGTTTACATGGTGGGGTTAAATCAACAGATTATTTTGTTTGTTTGTTTGCAGAGAACTGCAAGAGTATTATGTACTCAGTTTTATGCTATACCAATGAAGCACAAATGATTGGGGTTATGACAGGGCTGTAGATTACACACCATTTTTTAATTTCAAGCAGTCAGTGTAAAAACTGAGCAATATGTAGATGGAAATGGAGAGCATCAGAGCCAATTAAAGTCAGTGTAACGTTGAGTCACGTTGACATCCTCAGCATCCGATGACGTAACCTCTCTGTCGTCATCTGAAGTGTTCCTGTAAATACTCTCAGTCTGCAGCTCTGATGAAAGCGTCATCCCAGGCTCTGTTGGTGCCCAGCTGAGATTTTAGAGAGTGCCCAATGTCAATGTCTGCCATGAAGAGTCGTTAACTTGTGATTTCACTCTTTTTTCCAAAGCATAGTTTAAAGGGATAGTTCACCCAAAAATGAAAATTACCCCATGATTTACCCACCCTCAAGCCATCCTAGGTGTAAATGACATTCTTTTTTCAGACGAATGCAATCGGAGATATATCAAATAATGTCCAAGCTTTATAATGCCAGTGAATGAGGATTCAATTTTGAAGCCCATAAAAGTGCATCCATCCATTATAAACGTACTCCACGCGGCTCAGTGGGTTATTAAAGTCCTTCTGAAGTGAAGCGATGCGTTTGTGTAAGAAAAATATCTATATTTAACACATCATAAAGTAAAATATCTAAACAGACGGCCTACACAAGTCGACTTACTTCAAAAGTGTAATCTCTTATATCGAAATCCCCCAACATTTCTCTTTAAAAATTCTCGTTTTAGACTCTAATTCATGACCGGTGTTTTGTTTTGGTCTATCCTCTGCGCTTCCGCGTTCATCAATATGTCATGCATTTAGGTCAAGGGTTACTCTTTTGCAGTAAATTGATGCGTACGGCTGTCTGTCGGAAGCTAGTTATTTAGTTTAGCTCTGATTGGCCAGATGGCCTGTTGTGTTTCAGAAGCTAAACACCCATTACCATAACTAAACTACAGCTCCGTCCGGAGGCAACTAAACTACAGCTCCGTCCGGAGGCCTTTTAAAGCTCAGTGATTGTACACACTGTGAAGACAGTAACGATTTTACTATATCAATCTGAGCGCGAGTCCGATGATGAAACATTGAAGAACTAGTTACTCAACCCGAACCTCCATCACAAGGGTGACTTGAGCAGGACGTTTCTCAGTGATACGCTACTCATTATGAGATGTTGCAGCTGTAATTCCTCACCATCAGCATTAACAAGTGTGTGTCCATCAACAAACCCATGTGTGTATTTCTCATTTATTGGTGCACATGCAGGAACTGTATCAATAACAGCGCATACGTGAGCCCAGCACTGGCGTCAATGACTGATGTAAAACAAATCTTGCTCCATCCTTTTTCTTTACTCAAAGTAGTAAAAACGACAGACGATCTGCATTAATACACACAGTTTTAGGTAATAGTGGCCCACAGCTGATGAGCAGAAGTATTTCAGTAAGACAGTAATAACGTGAGCTAGGAAACTTACACAATATAAAACACAAAACTACGTATTTTACACACGGTAGAAAATATGTACATCAATAATTATTCTACTTACAGGTTGTGATTCTGAGGAGCTGGTCCAAATAAACTGGTACTGACCCATCTTTCAAGAGCAAGCAGTTTGTGAATCCCGCATTGAGCTGCGAGATTTAAAAAGCAGTCATCTTTTTTTTTTTAAAAAGCAGTAAAATGACATTTGAAGGTCAAGTTGTTCGCGGGCGGACGACATACAACATAGGCGGGCATTATGCAAATGCCTTTTCTGGTGACGTAGAACCGTAACGCAGTGAGATTCGAATTAAAAACGACTCGTTTAGGTGGTTCAGTCGATTCTTTCTTTTAGGAGACGATAACTTTATTTATGGGGCACTTTCGACAGTACAACTTTGCAGAGCGTTTACATTCACAAACAGCGAAACAGGCACTTTAAAGAAAAGCAGCAGTGAATTAACATGCAATTCATGTGATGCCAAGGCTTTGGTATTTATAGACCAAGCCTTTAGACCGTCAATGGCAGTTATTACTTCTAACTTTCCTCCACTTATCCCTGTCACAGGGGTCATAGTTCAAAAGCAGTCATACTCAACAGCCTTTAAACGGCCATTACAGGTGATCCCAAGAATGGACGGCCATTTTTGAGAATGGACACCCTCTTTAAACCCAGCAAGAAGGTCAGCGGCTCTCTCCACACATGCACTGCCATGATTCGAGCAGTACTGGGGTGAACGCTGCTGCTTCCAACATGAAGTGGGCGATTGATCCTGCACTGCGGCTGACAGATGCTTGAATGGAAAAGCCACTAATTGGATGAGGTGGGTGGGCCACGGGTAAAGCAGGATTATGTCTGAGCATCAGATAATCAGATTATTCCAGAAACAGATCTTGCTTTTTTAACTACTTCACTGTAATCTGTCACACAATGTCACGCCTCTACACCTAAGACTACATCTCTATCATCTATCTCCACCTGCTTTCTCCGTTTCTGCTTTTTACATTCACAGTAATGTCTTTTGTGAGACACTGAATGTCTGTCTCAATTTCTAGGTTCCTTAATTTTTGGGTCTCAGGGACCATAATGGCTTTTCCTGCTTCTGACGGATATATTCAAGAAAAAGGACCGAGCACCTGAAGTCTTGTGCTGTCTTAATCCAGCATGGGGTTAGATGTAAGACTTGAAGTCAGCATGTCTTTGAAATGTGGGCATCTCTTCACACTCTTCTTCTTTATACTGTCTGTCACAGGAATTCAAGGTAACTAAGTCCAATTTTATCACATGATGTACTATGATTAGTAACTTACTCAATAGAGATATGACACTGGAGATACCTAGAAGCAAATTGTTTTTCATTGCATAGAGTGCAACCAAAATGTTGTTTTGATAAAGAACATATAATTGTGTTAAGTGTTTTTCAAACAATGTGTCATTCAAATGACTATAGAGGCAGATGTGTTAAAGATTTTTATTTAGTTGTGTGCTAGTGTGTTCTTAGATTGGCCTGGTGTCTACAAGTTTTGTTAACTAGATATTCACAAGATACGTCAACAAGTCATCACGGGCCATGCATTAAAAATGCACTGGTTTTGCTTTTAGCTTTTCTATAACATATACAGATTTGGTGGCAAAAATAGGGATGCACCGGTATGAAAATTTTGGCCAATATAATAAAAAGATAATTATTGTTATACCATGGTCTGTCTGAATACTCGATTCTGATTGGCTGGAAGGTGTGCAATAAAACCATTTAATGCACAGGTAGTTCCAGTCAGTTGAATCACCGTTCTATATTAATGCGCTGGTGTCACTGAAAGCGCACTCGCACACAGAGAGCGGATGTCGCGCAGTCGCGCGCACACAAACATTCAGGAGCACAGAAACGTATCAATGCTGCCCCGCGACTTTAGCCAATAAAATAGCTTCGCTACTGGATCACCACATTATATTTCTCTCTCTCTCTCTCTCTCGATAATTAATTAAAATAAATGCTATAATTCATCCATTCAAATAAATGTAATCTTACGCACTACTTTATCTCTGTGTCTGATTCAAAGCGGGCAGAATGTTAGATCTAATGAGCCGTAACTCACGAAAATAACCGTCAGTTTTACCCTTCCGGTCAAATATTCCGCTGCAAACATCAATAACAGCTTTAAGTTGTCAATGTTTGCAAATGACCATCAGGATAATGCACGGCTAGCTATGCACTTCGCGGAGGCAAACGCCCGACGCACCTCTCACACCGTGCATTAAAATCCTTTAAAGGAACACGCCGACTTTTTGGGACTTTAGCTTATTCACCGTATCCCCCAGAGTTAGATAAGTCTATACATACCATTCTCTTCTCTGTGCATGCCATAACTCTGTCTGATGCACCCACCGCTAGCCTAGCTTAGCACAAAGACTGGAGGTAAACAGCTCCAGCTAGCCTACTGCTCATTAAGTGACAAAATAACGGCAACATTTTCCTATTTACATGTTGTGGTGTGTATAGTTACATCGTGTACTAAGACCGACGGAAAATGAAAAGTTGCAATTTTCTAGACCGATATGGCTAGGGACTATACTCTCATTCCTGCGTAATAATCCAGGAACTTTGCTGCCGTACCATGGGTGCAGCGGCAATTTTCTCTGTCTAGAAAATTGCAACTTTTCATTTTCCGTCGGTCTTAGTACACAATGTAACTATACACATCACAACATATATATATAGGAAAATGTTGGCATTATTTTGTCACTTATTGAGCAGTAGGCTAGCTGGAGCCGTTTACCTCCAGTCTTTGTGCTAAGATAGGCTAGCGGTGGGTGCGTCAGACAGAGTTATGGCACGCACTGAGATAAAAATGGTATGTATGGACTTATCTAACTCTGGGGGATACAGTGAATAAGCTAAAGTCCCAAAAAATCGGCATGTAACTTTAATGCACAGCTAGCCGTGGATTATCCATTACATATTTGAACGCAGATAACCGATATATTGGCTGATAAATCTAAATCCAAATTTTAATATAAGTTTTGAGAGCCTGATTACAAAAACAAAAGTCTCACCATTAAATCCACGTCCCACTCCCAAGCACACAATTATGATGTTCTCATTCTAATGTAGTCTATATGACACATGTTGCAATTCAAAACGTGGTGAACAGTGCACATCTGAAGTGTCTCATCTGAAGGAAATAATCCAATATTTATCGGCTTTAATATATCGGCCTAATTTTCTTATCGGGCCGATAGCGATAACATTCAAAATGATCATATATTGGTCGATACCGATATGGTGGCTGATATATTGTGCATCCGTAGTAAAAAGTAAATTTCTTAGAACGCAAGCAAATAGTGTCGGCCCAGATCGGGGCCACATCAGGTACATGTGGATTCAACGCGTACCGGATCTGGGCCGACGCTATGTTGCTGTCTGAGAAATTAAAATAGCAGAATTTATATAGGTGGAAGCATACAGTTCCAGACTTACTTTCAAAATGTAAATTTGCTTGCCAAAAACATGAATGTCCTTCAAGCACGAGTGCGGAAACAAATCTTAGCATTGCATAGTATAGTTGAGAGTCCGTGAGGACTTTAAGAGCTGATATTTTAGTAAAAATATGCCAAATTATAATGGTTACTAACTTAAATTACATTTCTTTCCCCAGATAGAAACAGGCTAAGTCCAGTAGAGACTCCTCACGCTAGCAGCTTAACAAACCTGCCAAATGCACCAAAGCAGAATTCAGGGGTCAGAACTTTATTTGAAATGGAGAAGCATCGCATCAAGAGGTCAGACTTTTTCCACTCAGAGGTGAAAGTTTGTCCACAGGAGACAATGAGAGAGATCATAGCGAGCCATCAAACATTCTACATACTGAGAGGTAACTGTCAATCCTGTGTACAAAAAACATCTTCTCTGTTAGAAAGGTTAACCCTTTCAAATGCATCAATGGTTGTGTTTAGTACAGAATTTATTTTATTTTTTTCTTTTAATCAGGGACAATACATATCAGTAATACATAAAAATGCACCAGATTTAGCCAACACTGGCTAATTTTCATCCGTAGTCCCTTGGCAGGTTGATTTTAAGGACAGGGACAAGACAAAACAAAAGAAAGGAAAATACTATACCAAAGTGTCTATAAATGATCAGAATTTTGATTTAACAGTAACCAACTATTTGTATGTCTCCCTAATCAAACACACCTGATTGAGATCATCAGCTCATTAGTAGAGACTTTAACCCTAGTATACTACTCATACTACTTTTACCACACCGTTCTATGGCAGAAATAGTAAGAGTAGTGTGGTATGTGGTTCCGAATTCAGCACCTGTGTCCAAAGCCGCGTTTCCACCGCAGAAACTTTCCCCAGGAACTAGAGACTTTGGGGTGGTACTCGGTGTGTTTCGACCGCAGGGTCTAAGGCCGTGTGTCCACCAAAGCGGTTTTAGCCAGCTGAAAACGCTAGGCGCTCTGCTGAAAACGCCTTGCTGTGGGCACTTGAGAGCGTTTTGGCAGCATTTTTTTAGTTGAGACGCTTTGCTTGCTATGATACGGAATATCCGCGGAAGTGTTGCTAGTATCTCATTTCACAGATAGTTGGTTTCTGTATTGTTTCTATATAAAAATGTTGATACAATGTAAAGTATTTGCTCTGGCTCTTGTTTTAAATTATTTTGTTCCGTTATTATGCTTGTTGTTGTCGCATTCTTTTGACGTTGTACAAGCAGAAAGCAACGGTTGGTTGGTTTGATATATGTCCCGCCCCTCCTCCACTGTGATTGGACGGCTGGGTAAAAAGTGACCATGATGCGCGCTGCGTTTTACTCAAAGTTGAACATTCTTCAACTCTCGGCGACCAGTAAAAAACGCTGAGCGCTCAGTGCTTGAGCGTGAAATAGACGCTCAGTGCCTTGTTGCGCTTCTGCTTTTTTTAAAATGCGGTGCTCCCATTGAAAACAATTTTAAAAATATGCTTTGGTGGACACACAGCCTAAATTAAGTTCCGGTAAAATGTCCCCCTCAGAAAGTCCCTGCTCGTGAGGTAGCACTTTTTCAAAGTTCAGGAACTTTTGGGGGTGGGACTTCTTTAAAAAATACGACCGATGGACCGACGACGAGGTTCAGGCTTTATTAAGCTTATATGCGGAGGACGAAATCAAGCAGGAACTGGAAAGTCGCGTGCAGTCCTATGTCACCGGACTAATTTGCCTAATCTTAACGGTACTTTAGACTGCAATGGAAATGGAGACAGCAACAGGTCTGGGGGACAAAGTTCCTGGGACAAATTGTTCGGTAGAAACGCGGCTCAAATATGCCAACTTCCATACTATATAGTAGGCAAAAAACAGTATGTGTGCATCTGAATTAATATTCATAAAACAGTTGGTGAAAAGACTTCCTACTTCTGAAGAGATTCTGAAGTGTGCAACCAATGGACACTTTACTATCCCATGAGGCCATGGGAGAGGATTTGTGAATGGTAGTGAAGCGACACAACTCATGAGAGAAAATATACACAACATATCAGAGAATAAACAGGTATAATTAGCCAAAATTTGATAAGTAATATGAATTAATGAATGAAATACCTCTGTTGACTGTCTTGATTTGTATTTTATTGCAATTCACAGAAGAATATATTTGCACTTATGAATTTGCACATGGTTTAGCATATTAAAAACACTACATAGACATATAAACAACATTATTTTCACAGGTGGACTTCAACTACAAAACAGGTCCAGAAAGATTGAAATATTCTGTCAAATGTATCATTTGAACACTTTTTCATTTATTGACATTGTCAGTTTGCCAGGAGGCTGTATGGGAGGCTTTCCGGATCTTTTTGGACCGAATTCCCAGCAACTCAGAGTACCAGAAATGGGTCCACACATGCCAGCACAACTCCCTGTGCATCTCAGATCTCGCCATGAATTTCAGCCATTCGCAGGAACACACAGACATGGTCTACAGGGTAAACTAATAAAAAATGCACACAATACATAGATTTTTTTGTGGGTGTGAATACACTTTAAAAAGTGGTAACCTGACATTTTTTGCTTAAAGAGTCATTTCTACCTGATTTAACCCATAAAATTGTATTTTGTTTGTAGAAATTAATGTATTTAGGTCAAAAAAAAATTTGACGAATGAAACCAAATTGACATTTTTAGGTTACCATTTTTTTAGTGTATCTTTGTCTATGGGTGAGTGTTTTTAGCCAATGGCCATTAAATGTTTAATCAAAATGATTATCTTGTAATGATTTTCCTTTTCTTTACAGAGGTTGAATATGAATAATGAAAAAGTAGAACGGTGAGACTGCACTTAGAATCATGACTATAATTTCATATTCTGAAACATCTCCAAGTCATCTATAACAATAATTATGGACCGTGATTATTTTAATATCATGATACATATTCATTTTAAATTTGTAGAAATATAACTGAAGAGCCAGCAACTGATGAAGCACAAGAAATGGAAGGTATGGTTGAATTGTTTCTGGTCTTCAGTGAGAGGTTTTGTCATGTTGGTAAGCTGAACTAAGCTAATTTCTGTTGTTTAGGTTCAGAGGAAGTCCTGACTGAAGCAGCAGTAGATGAATTTGTTCCCACAGCTGAATCTCCTACTGTCAGCACAACAACAGACACCTCTACTGCCTCACAGGTCTGCAGCACATTCGTCTAACATACTTCATATACTTGATTTCATTACAAAATGTTGTTTATAAGCAGCCTTTGCTCTGCTGTCATTTTGGGCCATGGCCACCAGGTCGATAAGCCTTGGCTTAAGCTTAACTAAGACAGATAAGGTAGTACGAATTTGAATTGTGCAGGATTCACCCTGTAGCTATATTCGGTGTAGCTTCACATCATTTCTCAACTTTCTGCAGGAAATGAGGAGTGCTGGTTAATGTTACAGTGTTAGTAGTGCAGAGCTTAACTCCAACATCTATTAAACACACCTGATCCAGAGTTGTGTTCAGCTTTGCTTTTAGACCTTGGCACTCGTGCAACACAAGCAATGGTGTACTGTACTTCAGAGTGCACGAGGGAAGTTAGCAAGCATAAAAATATGACCTGTAACGCAGCCCTAGTATGGCAGGTTGTTAGGGCAAGGACAATACGCCTCCAGGAGCAGGATTGGACACCCCTGGTCTACAACTCCAAATAGATTTACGTTTATGTTCACAGAGCTGGATGCAATAGTGTAGATATTAGGGTCTCTCTTCCAGTGATGGTTTGTGCACTTGACAGAATGTGCACTCTGTGACCCTTCTTTATCTGCCTCAATACCTTTCCATCACACTGATAAATTCGCCCTCATATCCCCCAATTGCAGTGATAAAGGTGGCCCCGATAACTTTGGAGAAATATCTTTGATGTTTGACTGCTTTATTAAGACCCCTTTGTTACAGGTCTACACTTGAGCTCTTCTTTAACTTTACGTAAGACAGGGGATAGCAATTTACAATGTGTGCTATTCATGTACACTATATTGCCAAAAGTATTGGGACGCCCCTCCAAATCACTGGATTCAGGTGTTCAATCACTTCATGGCCACAGGTGTATAAATCAAGCACTAGGCATGCAGACGCTTCTACAAACATTTGTGAAAGAATGGGTCGCTCTCAGGAGCTCAGTGAACTCAAGCGTGGTACCGTGATAGGTTGCCACCTGTGCAATAAGTCCATTCCTGAAATTTCCTCACTACTAAATATTCCACGCTCAACTGTTAGTGGGATTATAACAAAGTGGAAGCAATTGGGAACAACAGCAACTCAGCCACGAAGTGATAGGCCACGTAAAATCACAGAGCGGAGTCAGCGCATACTGAGGGTCACAGTGCGCAGAAGTCGCCAACTTTCTGGAGAGTCAATAGCTACAGACCTCCAAACTTCTGTGGCCTTCAGATGAGCTCAAGAACAGTGCGTAGAGAGCTTCATGGAATGGGTTTCCATGGCCGAGCAGCTCATCCAAGCCTTGCATCACCAAGTGCAATGCAAAGCGTGGGATGCAGTGGGGTAAAGCACGCCGCCACTGGACCCTAGAGCAGTGGAGACGTGTTCTCTGGAGTAACCAATCACGCTTCTCTGTCTGCCAATCCCATGGACGAGTCTGGGTTTGGCGGTTGCCAGGAGAATGGGACTTGCCTGACTGCATTGTGCCAAGTGTAAAGTTTGGTGGAGGGGGGATTATGGTGTGGGGTTGTTTTTCAGTGGTTGGGCTTGGCCCCTTAGTTCCAGTGAAAGGAACTCAATGCTTCAGCATACCAAGACATTTTGGACAATTTCATGCTCCCAACTTTGTGGGTTCAGTTTGGGGACGGCCCCTTCCTGTTCCAACACGACTCCGCACCAGTGCACAAAGCGTCGGTCCATAAAGACATGGATGAGCGAGTTTGGTGTGGAGGAACTTGACTGGCCTGCACAGAGTCCTGACCTCATCCCGATAGAACACATTTGGGATGAATTAGAGCGGAGACTGTGAGCCAGGCCTTCTCGTCCAACATCAGTGCCTGACCTCACAAATGCGCTTCTAGAAGAATGGTCACACTCCTAAACCTTGTGGAAAGCCTTCCCAGAAGAGTTGATGCTGTTATAGCTGCAAAGGGTGGGCCAACTCCATATTAAACCCTACGGATTAAGAATAGGATGTCATTTAAGTTCTAACATGCTGGTTGGCAGCTTGGTTACTGGTGATTTACTAGCACAAACCAATGCCTCCAAAACCTCGTCAGTGTTTTAATTAGCTCTACAAAGCCCACGGATATGGTAAAATGCAGCGACAGTAGGATGTTAGAAGATTGGTACCTGTTCTGTACAAGGTTGCCAACTTCCTAGTGCACTGCAGAGTTAAACCTAGTCTTCTGAGGTTGATTTCAAGTGCCTGTTTTAAGGTTAGCAGGCCTTCCAAACACTCTGAAAGTAACATGCCTCACCTTGAGTGGAAGGAGGGGGGAAAGGAGGTGAGGAAAGGAGGTGGCAGAGGACCAGTTAGAGAGGAGAATGATCTGAACAGTTTGCAGATGTTTGAAATGTTGTTGATTTTGTACTTCACTAAGAGACTTTGGCAGCAGAAATATTAGAGAAAGAGGTCAGGAGAGACTGGTACCTTGCTCAGGTCTTTTGACCTGAACCTTTTGCGGAAGAATCATGCAGGCTATACATTGTTGCAGTAAGGATATATTAGTTCTTGTGCTATATTTTCAGGAGTTGGATCTTCACAATGTGGTTCCAGAGCAGCCAGTCCATCATGTCATAGAGTTCAGCGTTACATTGATGGACTATGGGTATCAGGAGATACTAAGAGACGCCGATTCACCTCAGTATCATGACCTGTCACAGCATCTTCAAGATCAGGTTTGTGAAAATGACCAGTGATATTTATGCACTATTCTATGCCATTTTGCAGTACAAATAGTGCAAGTAGTGTGAAAATTCACTCTGAAAATTCCAAACCGAAAAAGTGCACTTTAAATACCCGGATTAACCAAAAACAAAGTGTGGGATGTCGCATGTTTAATCACGTAGAGGTGGTGGAAACAAGCAGCAGTGCAACATAAGGTGTTAAACTAAATGCGTGTCTGTTTGTTGCAGATGCAATATGTTTTTAAAGACCTACCTGGATTTATGGATGTCCACTTGTTAAGAATTAGGTAAGTTAAAAAAAAATAAAAAAAAACACTTCTGAATTAATCATCACTTTCTTTAAGAACAGCAGTGACCCACTGATCGCCTGAGGTCTGTATTTCTAATGGGAAAATAATGACACACTGACATTTGTGTTTGTATCTCTATCATTAGCTAATCATATTTCACAAGGGAAGTGTTTATGTGATTTTCTTGTTGCATTTGATTTGACTTATCTTTGTATCCTTTCCTACATGCAAGCGAGGCGGAAGAGCCTAAAGGGTAAAAGTTACACATGTATACAATGTGCTGTGTGGAGTCTCCGTGTACATCACCTTTAGTTTTATCCATCTATTGCTTGGATAAAAGCATCTGCTACATAAATAAATGTAAATGCATATTGCTTCTATTTCCCCAGGGCTGGAGGAGTATCTGCAGTCTACTCGGCTGTTTTTGAGACTATTGTATCTACCATTGCTGATGAAAGTCTTGGCACAGTTGTTTCATCTACAGGACCAAATCTAAAGGACATGATAGTTAAAGCACTGAGCAAAAAGACCTCTCTTCTGGATCTTAATTCACTGACATTTGAGACAGGTACATGGACAAATAAAAAATGCATTTCCATGACCAATTTATATATATAAAAAAAGTCTTGTTTGATTTATATTTTACAAGTTTTTTTTACATTTTTACAATTTCTCTCATCAGGCAAAGAGCAACCCTCAACCAGAATGCCTGATGTTTCTGAAGACATATTAACTGAGGTGACTAATGTCATATAATTAAGCAATAAGCTACAAGAGACCATTCTATATCGTCAATATAGTCATGGCTAAAGGGGCATAACTCACAAAAAATGTGTATTGTATTCTGTATTGACAATATAGTACATCCTCAAGTGCTTTGTTTTACAAATAGTTACCAAATAAGCAATATATGCTATTTACACTGTCAATAGCAACAAAAGGTATTTTCTTTGCATCAAGTACAGATTACGTTAAATGTTATTTACTCTAAGTGTAAATAGCAATAGATGCTTTTGTTGCTGCCTTGTTGGGACATTAAGCCCTCCCGTAAACCTATCCCTACCTGACAAACGCTTTAAATACCACTATTAAATACCCGTTAAGCACTTTATTTCCACTTTTTGAATATTTTCTTAATTTTGATTAAAAATAAATTCCTCTAATGCCACCCGCCTTGATCAGCCACACCAATGATCCTGTTATATATCCTAATATATAGAGCAGCTGGTGAACACATTGGCTGTTACTACGTCGTATGTTTTAGCATGACTGAAGTGTTGTATCTGCCAATCGGCATCCAGCACCAGAACCAGAACTTAAAGGGGTCATGAACTGCATTGTTTTATTGCTTTATAATGTTTCCTATAATGTTAGTAGGATTTTTACATCATAAATTGTCATAATTTAGAAATAAAAGGCATTTTTCCTACCCTGATTTTAGCTTCTGATTTGAACGCTCTGTTTGAAGGTGCGTATCTGCTGTGAGACTTCAGTGTAAACGCCCACTGCTGTGATTGGCTGACATCTTTGCATATGAAATAACTAGTATTATGTGTTACTCTCTCAAACTTTTAGCATGTTTTTACTATTACAACTCTCAAGGTTAACTAATGGTGAAAAGTGTTGATATAGATCTATTATATTGAGATCGTGGCATGAAAGGTTGCAGTGATTATCATTGTAGCTGATCACAGACGTTGAGCTCATGAATGCAGGATCTTGCCATTGCAACTCGATTTCTGCACACTAACAAATACTTTCATCATAACTAACAGTGCAAACACAATGTAAATAAGAGATTTGTTGATTATTACGGGAGTTTTGTCACGAGTTCAGAACTCAGTCACTGATAAACTGGCGCTGTTTGATTGACAGCTCCAACGATTGAAGGGAGCGTTCTTTGATCACTTTCTATATATAATTTAATTACAGTTTAAATAACAGATTATTTTCATCCTAAGAGAAGTTGAGCGTTTAGTCACTGGTTTGATTTACTGACGCAGACAAAGAACATCTGACTGTACATGAATCATATCAGAAATCACTGGTCTCAGATCAGGCATTAGAATTAACACGATTACTGACATGTTGTGGCATTTCTGTCGAGTCCATATTGTAAAAGTCTGCAAAGTTTGCAAAGCCTGCGCCGAAATTGCGACTGATTTCCCAAAGAATCCACAGTGAAATGTAGCGAATACAAATAAATAATGCTCAACTGAGACATTCACATTGATGAAAATAAATAAGCACATTCCTAGCATTAGGATCCTTTGGAAGGGAATGTTATTTGTAGTCTGTAGGTGTTGTTTCTCTGATCTATTACAGGCTCATTCCACAACGAGTCGTTCTCTGGGCTTGGTTACATAAAAGCTGTTTTTGGACTAACAAGGAAATTTTCAGTTCTGAAACTTACAGGATATTCTAATAGTATGATGACCTCTTATATGTCTTATATTTGATTTCTCAGTTCATGACCCCTTTTGTGTCAAGTATGTTGTGCTCTGTGTTACTTGTATATAACACTAGCATTACATCTTTAAATGCAACAACATAATTGTACACCTGTTAATTTGCAGTCCTCTGATCGAGATTCATATGGTGACCTCAGTTTTCCAACAAAAGAAACCAAGGTTGAAATTCATCTTTCATCAGATGGTGTTGAGAATGTTTTGGAGACCATTTTAGACCCAACTTTAGACACAGACAGAACCACAACAACAAAATCAACAGTTGAACCTGAGAACGAGGCAGTCATCATACACCAGATTGAAACTATTAAAGGGGAAACTGGTGAGCTCATAAAAGATATTTTTGAAGTTCCACCAGTAGAAGAAGCTCCTGGTGAGGAAGAGAGCAAGCCAGTTGTTATTGTTGATAGAGACGACAATCTGGCTCCAATGTCTTCATCTGCTACCTCAGCATTACCCTTGAGTGCAGAACAGCCTAGAGCTACAGAGAAACCTACACCAGATATTGACTTTAATCTAAACACAGTACCAGAAGATGACATCATGTTTAACCCAGTAACCACCACCCACATTGCGTTCACCACCGCAACAACGGTTAGTCCTGGGTCTGAACAACCAAAGTTTGCTGTCACAACAGACTTCACCATCACCCTACAACCTTCAACTGAACCAATTGATCCAATAACTGAAGTGACCGATTCTAATGAAATTCCAGAGGAGCCTCACACAGGAATTGCAGTAAAGGAGGAAGATACCAAAATGGTGACGGTTGAACCAGAAGAAGAGACTACATCTGAGGTTAATTTACCCAAGGTAAAGGTTGTGACAACAGAAACTGTAGAAGGATCTGAGGATGTAACTGAAGATACTGTTGTTTTAGAAAATCAGGTATTACGACCTGAAGAAGTGACTATGGTGACAGAAACTCATATGGAGTATAGCACATTAGAACCTGTGAGAATGATTGCGGTACCAGAACCAGAAGAATATGGGTCTGGAAAACCAACTAACCAGGATGAAGTAGCAGAACGAGAGGGAAAGGTTTTAGAGGAAGAAACAGAGGTCATTATAGAATCAAAAGACGACATTGAGGAACATAAAACTGATGAGGAGATTAAAGTGAGACAAGAGGATGGTGCTCAGGTAACTGAGGTAGTACAACCTGAGGAGGAACCACCTCATTTAACAGAATTTAAAGAAGAGGGTGAGGTGGTGAAACCTGAGAGAGAAGCTGATGGATCCAAACCTTCTGATGTTGTAGAATATGAGGAAGGCATCAAAACTGAAGAGCCTGATGTGGAGATAGCAAGTGAAGTTCCTAAACCTACTAAAGGTTTAACAGAACCTCCTGCAAAGATGATTAAGATTAAACCAGAGATTTCTGTGACAGAATTTTACCTTGTTGAAAACATTGACTATTACCATCCTGAAGGAGGTGATAATTTGCCCTTTGTTCCAGTTGACCGTGTTCAACCCGGGATGGACGTTGGTAAACCTAAACATGTGGAAGACTATGGGCTTGAAGTTCAAAACTCCAAACCTAAGGGAGTTCTTGAGATACCAGATATGGTTATAGAGGACAACACCTCAGAACCAGACGTGGCTGATGTTCACCGTACTGTATCAACTGCCTTAGAATCTCTACCTAAAATGATCACAGAATCAGCTTCTAAGAAAGATGAGGACTTGCCATCTGTTGTTGGAGATACTGAGGAGCCACATCTCACGGATCGAGGTGAGAGAGCTATGCTATGTGTGTTTCTCAATAAAAATGTTTGGGCAATCAGATTTTTAGAATTACCCATGAAAAGGTTCACATGGGAATATGTATGGCAAAAGATCTGGAGACATCCATATAGTTTTCAATAACAGATCTGATTACAGAACCCTTCAGGGTCTTTAATTAGTGGCCAAGCACTAAAGGTGCGAAGGCACCTATTGTATCCATTGGCGTTTTGTTATTCTTTCATTTCTTCTTATTCTTCCACTCTTGAGTCTATGGCAGCCCATAGTACCGCTTGCGGGAAAGTTATGAAATTTGGCACACTGATAGAGGACAGTCTTAACTGTCACCATAGCAAATTTGGAGTCTCTAACTTAATTCCTCTAGCGTTATTAACTGGCCAAAAAATTTACTTACATTTGTGCTAATAACCTTTTTCCTCTGATTCCTTGGCTAAAGACGATGCAAGTCATTTTCCGTCATGAAAATGTTTCCGCCATTTTGAACTTTCTAAAAAAACGTACTTTTTCTAACTCCTCCTAGGCTGTTGCTCTGGTTTTCATGAAATTGAACCAGATCATCTACAGACTATGCCAACAAAAAGTTATGGAATTATCCAATAACACAACAAATTTGACGATGTGCCCTCCAAAATGAACGTGAGGCTATATCTCCGCAGCGCTTCACATGCCATTTCTAACTTTTCTCATTTCTGCTTTATTTCTCAGAGGAAGACGTTAAGACAGAAGTTGTCCTTATAGAACAAGAGAAAGAAAATGCATCACTGCCCATGGAGACGCTTGCAACTGATACACCTTTGACAACTGTACCTGCAGACCATGATCTTTTTGAAGTAGTTCTAATAGATGTATCGGTCGTTGCTCCAACATCTTTGGAAAAGGATTATGATTCACCAACTGAAAATGTACATTCAACTGTTGTCCAGGATGTTGTACTTAAAGAGTCCGAAAATGACAAAGTACTGAATGTGGAAACTGAGGACCCATTTATTCATTTAAAAGACCTAGCCACTGAGTTAGACCAAATAGATGTAGTAAGTACTGAGACCATTGACCTCTTGACTTATGGCAATGGATATTCTTTTCCAAATGAAGGATATCCCTTGGAGACAACAAAAGCACCATCGCTAACGTACTTCACAACTTCCTCAATGACCACAGCGAGCAAAGGCAAAGAACTAATTGTGTTTTTCAGTTTGCGTGTCACAAACATGATGTTCTCTGATGATCTTTTCAATAAGAGCTCTACAGAATACAGATCATTGGAAAACAGATTTGTTGAACTGGTAAGTGCAGCTATTTCAGCTGTTGATTTCTGTTGATTGTCATGAACAGTGAAATTTTACAGTGTGAGAACATACAACTCTTTATTAAATTTATTTCCCCTCTGATTCCTTGGCACAAGACAATTCGATGTACCTATGACATCATTTTTCGTACTGAAAATGTTCCCGCCAAAAAACTACTTTTTTTTTTTTTTAACTCCTCCTAGATGGTTTGTCCGATTTTCACGAAAATCGAATCAGATCATCTTCAGACCATGCTGGCAAAACGTTATCAAAAGCTTTTTGATAAACCCAACCATTCTCAAATAACTCACAAACGAATGATGAAGAACACGCCAAATTGGATGCGAGGCTAAATTTCCGCAACACTTTATCGTATTCAGACCAATCTTGGTACATTTCATCCCAAGCATGACCTGAGGCTACATGCAGCGTTTCGGCACAGCGTCACCTACTGGTCATGAGATATGAAAAATTGCCTTTTTTGCTTATAACTTCTGAACGGTTTGCCCAAAAAATTATAAAACGAGTCTCTTCTGATTCAGTGCATCATGCCGTGTCGTATTTTAAGAATGTATTAACATATTGTTACGAAACTCGGTATGCGTCATCGGGACCATGCCCTGAAGGTACTCAAAAAGTTTCGAGAAAAAGTTATAATGAAATTTCCAAAAATGCTAATAACCTTTGATTAATTTTGACTATTTTAATGAAACTGGTCTTGATAGATTCCTTGTGTCATGCTGAGAACAATGACACCAATTATTTGCTCGAACATGCTGTCTGCCATTTTTAATTGCTTTGAAAACCTTTTGAAAACTTTGTGTCTAATTTTCACCAAAATCAGCTCAGATCATCTTCAGAGCATGCCAGCAAAAAGTTATCTTTTTGATAGACCAAACCCTTCTCTGCAACGCTTTGGCATATTGACACAAAACTTTTTATCTGTCACTTCATACTATCCACACCATAATGATTTGATAACAGCGCCACCTATTGGCCAAAAGTGATAAGCAAGTTAATCATGTTACAGTGATTGTATTTTTGAGTTTTGTGAATAATCTAAAAATAATCTAAAAAAAAAATTGAATTGCTTATTGTTGATGTTTTTCTGAAGTTCCCAGCCATGCTTTCATATCACATTGTTTCTTTTTGTGCTTGGCCCCCGATAATTGCTGCTTGCAGCTATATTTTTGTCCTATTTTTTTCATCTGTTCAAAGATACATGCAACATAGCTGGGTCATGTCACAGTAATGTAGCACATTGCAGCTTTATCTTAATGTTTATCGTTACGTACTCATATATGCATTCTTTTAAGAACATGAGGTGGTATACAATTTATACTATGCAGTGTGGTAGCATTCTTTTAAAGGTTAGCGCTTAGGCTAATAGAAGCCAACTCCTGTAATTGTTCAGTGATTTTTGTATGGTGAACATACATAAATTATGCTTTTGTTTCCTCTGTGCACAGCTACTCCCATATCTACAGTCTAACCTAACAGGCTTTAAGCAGTTAGAGATCCTAAACTTCAGAAATGGAAGTGTGGTGGTCAACAGCAAGGTGAAATTTGCCAAGTCTGTGCCGTACAACATTACTCAGGCTGTTCAGCATGTCTTGGAGGAGTTTTGTGATGCTGCAGCCCAGCGTTTGGACATAAGGATTGACAGCCATTCCCTAGACATAGAACCAGGTGAGAGTCTTGCCTGGTAAGCATCCATTACTATTGATTTCAAACTGGATCAGTCTGTCTGGAAAGAATAAACATGGACATAATTTCTCACAGAAGGTCAAGAATTGCTACAAATGAGATGAGTCCAATTTGTTCTTTCGTTTTAGCTGATCAAGGTGACCCTTGCAAGTTTCTTGCCTGCAACGAGTTTTCGAAATGCGTGGTGAACCTCTGGACAAAGGAAGCCCAATGTTTATGTGACCCAGGCTACGTAACGCTGGATGGACTGCCATGTCAGAGCCTCTGTGCGCTCCAGCCTGATTTCTGTCTCAATGGAGGAGAGTGTGAGATTGTACCAGGGCATGGTGCCGCTTGCAGGTATCTCGGCGAACTATTACATATAGCTGTAAACAGTTAAATTCTACAATATAAATTCAACTCAATTCTGTTGCAGAATAGAATAAAATGCTTGTTTTTACCTTAAAATCAAGTAGGTAAATCAAGTTTCTTACTCTATGCTGGCTAACTTGTTTATAGTGGGACATTTTTGCCAGCACTCCAGTAGATTTGCTTATGCTTTGCGGTAACTTCTTCAAAAAAAATTGAATATGTAAGCTCAATGATGCTGCTTTATAGCTGTGAAGGATAAAACCTCCAATGTAAATGTTCTAACTGTCTCTCTCGACCCTTTTAGATGTCCTGTAGGTAAATTCTGGCATTTTATCGGGGAGAGATGTGCAGAGCTGATCTCCGTGCCACTAGACCCCTTTCTTTCCCTAGTGTGCCTCGTGGGGGCGCTCACCTTTCTTTATACCATCATTTCTCTCTTGTTATCTATATGCAGGAAATGTGTACGGACCAGAAAGACACTAACTCTAGTGTAAGCAGGTCTTTTTTCGTCAGATTTTCAGATTTTTTTTTTTTTGGCGGTTAAAGCATTTGTTGTGTTAACAAAGACATACAATTAAATATATCTTTGAAATTTTGACTAGACGAAGAGATATACAAATGTAAGCAACATACCAAATGTAAATGTGTTATTTCGGTAACACTTTAGGGTTCAATTCTCACTATGAACTAGTTGCTTATTAGCATATTACTATGATATTGTCTGTTTATTAGTACTTATAAAGCACATATTAATGCCTTATTCTGCATGACCTTATTCTACATCCCATAATCAAACCCAATACCTAAACTTAACAACTAAACTAACAAACAAGTAGGAGTTTACTGAGGCAAGAGTCATAGTTAATAGTGAGAGTTGGACCCTAATCTAAAGTGTGACCTTTATTTGTTATGTTAGGAATGTTCTTCAGTTTGTAAGAACAAACAAAAATGACATATTGCTGCGAAAAAGCATATGCATTAATTTGACGTGTCTTATATAATATCTTTAAGATAACTATTCACAGTGAATTAGAAATACAAGTTATTTACAAAATTGTTTAACATTCATATCTTTACTTGCTATTCTTCATGTCCTTCTGTTCTAAACACATTTATGAACACACTTTTTAACCCACATTAGATATGCATACATACATATACATCTCATTCTGTGCCTTTTATCTGTGGGATAGTATCTTTTCGTTGACTGAACAATCAGATGTCTCCATTCCAGCCCAACTGGATTAACAACTGAAGCCTCCACAAGTAAAAATTATTCAAGACAAAAATAAATAAATCTAAAGTCCAGCATTCATTGATTGCAGTATCCAATTTACTGAAAGTCAATATACACTCACCGGCCACTTTACTGGATACACCTGTTCAACTTCTTGTTATCTAATATCTAATCAGCCAATCACATGGCAGTAACTCGTGGGCTGAATCCGAAATCACCCCCTAAACCCTCAATCACTATTCCCTACGTTAGTCCACTAATACAGTTCACTTGAAGGAGTGAATGAAAACGAGTGAGTGAAATCAGACAGGCGTTGAGTGCATGTACAGTGAGTACACTTGATAACGTCCACTATGGTTTCGGACAACACTACAAATGCCCTATTTGAGGGTATAGGGGGTGATTTCGGATTCAGCCCGGGTCAATATATTCTACTGAAGTTCAAACTGAGCGGCATCCACTTGGATGATGTGGCGGTAGCCACAGAATAACGCTTGCCACACACCAGCTATAGGTGGAGAGGAGAGAGAGTGATAAAGCCAATTCAAAGGATAGGGATTGTTAGGAGGCCATGAGGGAATTTGGCCAAGACACCAGGATTACACTCCTACTCTTTACGGACCTCTGTGTCATACGAAATACGGTGCTTGTTACAGTATAGTGTCCCCATCACTATACTGGGGCATTAAAACCCACACAGACCATAGGGTGAGCGCCCCCTGCTGGCCTCGCTGACCTCTTCCAGCAGCAACCTAGTTTACCCAGGAGTCTCCCATCCAAGTACTGACCAGGCTCAACCCTGCTTAGCTTCATTAGGCAACCAGTCTTGGGCTACAGGGTGATATGGCTGTGGTTGGGAATGAAGGTGATTTAAGTGACTTTAAACGTGGCATGGTTGTTGGTGCCAGACAGGCTGGTCTGAGTATTTAAGAAACTGCTGATCCACTGGGATTTTCAAGCACAACCATCTCTAGGGTTTAAAGAGAAAACTGAAACAGAAAATATCCAGTGAGCGGCAGTTCTGTGTGCTAAAATGCCTTGTTGATGCCAGAGGTCAGAGGAGAATGAGTAGACTGGTTCAGCTGATAGAAAGGCAACAGTAACTCAAATAAGCACTCGTTACAATCGAGGTCTGCAGAAGAGCATTTCTGAACGCACAACACGCCCAACCTTGAAGCAGAAGGGCTACAGCATCAGAAGTCACACCGGTGACACTCTTGTCACCTAAGAACAGGATACTGAGGCTACAATTTGCATGGGCTCACTAAAATTGGACAAAAGATTGGCAAAATGTTGCCTGGTTTGATGAGTCTCGATTTCTGCTGTGACATTCAGATGGTAGGGTCAGTATTTGGTGTAAACAGCATTAAAGCATGGATCCATCCTGCCTTGTATCAGCGGTTCAGGCTGATGGTGGTATAATGCTGTTTGGGATATTTTCCCAAAAATACTTTGGGCAATTGAGCATCTTTTAAATGCCACAGCCGACCTGAGTATTGATGCTGACCATTTCCATCCCTTTATGACCACAGTGGACCATCTTTTGATGGCTACTTCTAGCAGGATAATGCCATGACAAAGCTCAAATGATCCCAAAGTTCACTAAACTGGCCTCCACAGTCACCAGATCTCAATCCAACAGAACAACTTTGGGAGACCAAAATCTCTGAGGACCTTGTTGAATCTGTGCAATGGTACTAGCAAGGTGTACCTAATAAAGTGGCCTGTGAGTGTATACGCATCTTCCAGTTGGATATTCCAACAGTGGGCTAAACCGCTGGCATCTTTTCTGATTAAAACACATGTGGTTTTCACATAGTCATGTTAACCAAAACTGAAGAGTATAAACATTAAAATTAGTGATTGCAAGGCAGAACTGTATGGAAATTTCCCATTACGGTTTCTTCTCAAAAATATTCCAAAATTATACAACCACTTAACTTACAGACTCCATTTAAACTTTTACACACATTTTCAACTCTATGAGGGCTATTTTTGGTCTTCACTTAGTGATAAATTACTTTAACACTGTAAATGTAAGAGAGATTTTCAAACTAAGGATAGATTTTTACAAATTGTTAGGTGATTGCTAGATCATTGAACAGTGTCCTACAGCTCAAAATGACAAAAGTATTTCCTCCATTCAGAAGTTTTGTCTGGGACCCCATTGAGTGAAAACGTTTTGTTAGGTGCTTGATTTAAACTTTCGGGAATCTGTAAGCACACTGATATTCAACACACTCTCATGACAATTGGTACTGTTACTAATTTATGCATTGGGGTCTAATTTACAATGTTATTCATACACTTGTATGCAAGTTATTGTTAGAGGTAGAGCTTCATGCTTCTATTTTAATTAGTACATTTCATAATTGGACAATTTGTCCATTTCGTGAAAGTTACTTTTTTGCTACCTTGCAAGCACTTTCAGGACAAATTCTAGTTAAACCTCTTTTTTGTTGTAGTTATATAATTTAATAACAAATATTTGCTACCACTCTTCCCATAAAACAGGACTTTACTCAACGAATCCAAATGAAATGATTTTTTTGTACTTAAGAAACTTTTACTAATGTGTCTTTTTTTACAGAAAATGTGATGCCTTACACCCCTGTGAATTTTGGATATGACGTTTTCTTTTTTCCCTTCAGCTGATCTTTATGCATTTTTTTGCCTTTTGAAACCTGGGCTTCTCATTGTTGCATATGTTGTCCTGTTTTGTAGAGGCCGAGACCAGACCACCATACCAGGCCTGACGAGTTAATCACAGATGATTTCCACATTATAATACTGTGACTGAGGTAAGATCACATCTCATCATATCACCTTGTGTTGTGGTGGTTCAAATCAAATTCCAAACTATTAGACTAGGTCTAACTTAATGTCATGTTGGAGGTTAATTAAACCAGACTAAACTTGTTGTTGGGTTAGTAGCTGGACTGTATAAAATAACCTTTTCTCTTTTAACAGGTGGGACACCAGATGTCATGCTGTCTTCCAATGGTGCTTGTCCAGCCATTAAAAGATGTTTTTCCCATGATCCCACAACTCATGAAGATTGTAGAATGAGTGGCCAAACATCCTGAAGAGATGGACAGCCAAGATGAGTTGCTATTGGTTAATATGTTACCTGTCGTTCTCATGAGAACGTTAAGAACGCACTGGATTTCAGGTAGAATGTTTTCACAAGGCAGAAATGATTAAGGGTTTCCTCACAATGAGGAAATTTTTCGGTTACACTATTTTACAATGTACTTACTCAGATAAGTGCTGAGTAATATTAATTAACTACATGTACTTACTACAGAGTCACGTTAGTGTTTGTTTTAGGGTTAGTTACTTGTACTTACTATAGTAATAACAGTAAATTTTGCATAATTACATGTAGTAATGTGTAACTACGTCACCTTAAATGAAAGTTACCAATTTTTCTTGTTTGATTAAAGAATACACAATTATGTTCCCAACTAAGAGAACATTTTAATAGTGCTTTGGTGTATAATAATTGTCTTGTATGCATAGTGAAGGTTTTTTTTTCCGTCTTTTAGAAAGTTCTCTTTTTCCCCAAGACAACCTTTGTTGCAAACAATTTTGCAAAATGTACCCAAGGCACTGAAATTGTAAAATATAAATGTAATTCTTAGATATAAAAGTGAAAATAGAGCTGTGCTGGTCAGCACCGACCAATGGCAGACAGAATCACTAATTTGCATTTGGTTTACACTTAGTTTAGGGTCCAGTTCTCAGTAGGAACTAGTTGCTTATTTGCATGCATATTATTATGATATTGTCTGTTTATTAGTACTTATAAAGCTCATATTAATGCCTTATTCTGCATGACCTTATTCTACATCCCTTAATCAAACCCAATACCTAAACTTAACTTACTATTAATAAGCAGTAAATTAGGAGTTTACTGAGGCAAAAGTCATAGTTAATACTGAGAATTGGACTCTAAAAAAAAGTTTGGCCTTGCATTTATACACTATATTGCCAAAAGTTTTGGGACGCCTGCCTTTACATGCACATGAACTTTAATGACATCCCATTCTTAATCCGTAGGGTTTAATATGGAGTTGGCCCACCCTTTGCAGCTATAACAGCTTCAACTGTTCTGGGAATGCTTTCCACAAGGTTTAGGAGTGTGTTTATGGGAATTTTTGACCATTCTTCTAGAAGCGCATTTGTGAGGTCAGGCACTGATGTTGGATGAGAAGGCCTGGCTCACAGTCTCCGCTCTAATTCATCCCAAAGGTGTTCTATCGGGATGAGGTCAGGACTCTGTGCAGGCCAGTCAAGTTCCTCCACACCAAACTCGCTCATCCATGTCCAACTTTACACTTGGCACAATGCAGTCAGGCAAGTCCCGTTCTCCTGGCAACCGCCAAACCCAGTCTCGTTTATCGGATTGCCAAACAGAGAAGCGTGATTGGTCACTCCAGAGAACACGTCTCACTGCTCTAGAGTCCAGTGGCGGCGTGCTTTACCCCACTGCATCCCACGCTTTGCATTGCACTTGGTGATGTAAGGCTTGGATGAGCTGCTCGGCCATGGAAACCCATTCCATGAAGCTCTCTACACACTGTTCTTGAGCTCATCTGAAGGCCACAGAAGTTTGGAGGTCTGTAGCTATTGACTCTGCAGAAAGTTGGCGACTTCTGCGCACTGTGACCCTCAGCATGCGCTGACCCCGCTCTGTGATTTTACGTGGCCTATCACTTCGTGGCTGAGTTGCTGTTGTTCCCAATTGCTTCCCCTTTGTTATAATCCCACTAACAGTTGAGCGTGGAATATTTAGTAGTGAGGAAATTTCAGGAATGGACTTATTGCACAGGTGGCAACCTATCACGGTACCACGCTTGAGTTCACTGAGCCCCTGAGAGCGACCCGTTCTTTCACAAATGTTTGTAGAAGCGTCTGCATGCCTAGTGCTTGATTTATACACCTGTGGCCATGAAGTGATTGAACACCTGAATCCAGTGATTTAGAGGCGTGTCACAATACTTTTGGCATTATAGTGTATATTCCCATTGTAATGTCAAACAAAAACTTTTTTTACACCATTGGTCACTTATGACATAATTGTGCGGGTTTATATCTATATAAAATCTCACTGTATTTGTTGGAAGAAAACTTTATTTAGCTGGAAATATCATGCCTACACCAGTTCCTTGTTTAGTTTGATACAAATCTTCATTTTGAAATAAATCTCATTTGCTTATTGCTGTTATACATATTTGGTCAGATATCACAATTACAGACTGTGCTTTGTCTATATTATTGCATAATTTTCTAAATCACAGCGTTACAAAATTAGGCACAATAACAATATCACAAGAATGACTAAATTATTATTAAAATCATTATTTTTTTATTAAACATTTTCCATTCAAAAGTCATAATTTAGTCATCATTACTTACCAGAGTTATTGTATTTACTGTTTTGCAGCTTTCGTAAATACTTTTTGCAAGCAGTTCAACTCACAGTGAATAACAAAACTCAGAATCGAGTAAAGTGCTGAACAATATCAGTATTTACATCTGCGAGTCAAAGAGGAGCTTTATTTCAATGTGAGTCTGATTTCAATGTTAGGAAGAGACACACTTGTTGAATTTCTCTACATGAACTTTCCCAGTGAAGAATTTATGGATTACTGATCATATATCATACCAAAAATATTACATGAAGTAAATTATATTAAGAGGCAGTTTAGAGGCAATTACACTGTCAAGAACAGTAATTAAAGATCAATGAGATGATTCAACACACCAGAAACTCAAAGAAAAAACAGAACGGCAACTAAAAGGAAGCTCTTAAAAAAACAAAACGACTGACAAAAGACTAAAAAAAAACAAAAAAGAATATTAAAAGACTAAAAAAAAAGAAAAACTAAGTGAAAGTCAGTGCTGGTTATGTAAGAGTTGGCAGTCTTCCCTCATTGTGTGTGTTTATTTGAGCATGCTCTGCAGCATGGCGGTGGCGTATGTGGGTCGGGCCTGCCTACTCTCGATGGCGCTTCTAAGGTATTGAATGCCTCCGCAGCGCTCCCAGATTTCCTCAAACTGGCGGGGCAGAATCTCGGCACCACGCTTCCGTGTCAAACCGGTCTCCTCCAGACTCAACTCACACATCTCCATGTCATCCTTACCTATGAACACAAACAGAGACTACGTTCAGAACTAAACAAGTGTGTGTCAGAGGTTAGCTGTCACAACGAGCGAGAAAGGTTGACATGGAGCCGCTAAATCTCCAACCTCCAGGAAATCACCCGTTTTGTTTTTCTGAGTGCGTTAGAAATGAATGAGAGCCGAATTTCTAGTGGAAACTTATGGTACTGCACCCAAAAAACTTTTTTTTGAGATGTCAAACTCAAATTTGGAACACAACTTGTTTAGATTTATGCTTTGATTTTCTTGCAAATAGAGTAAAACGTGTTTTTGAAAATTAAAAATAGTATTTTTGTGCATTTTTCATAACAATAAACATAAAATCCTGTAACTTTTTTTTTTTAAGTTCACTTTTTAAAACTTTTTTTCACTTCATCAATAATCTGCCAAGTATCTTCTTTGAAAAGAGACCAAACTTCAGTCTGTGCTCTAAAGAATTCAAGATTTACCAGTTTAAGTTTAAGTCAATTTTCAGGTCCATGCTCAAAAAGTGAATAAATGGATTATAACTACAGCATAAATATAATGTGGTATCATAAAATCCCCTAAAAATGCAAAATATCAAATTTAGTACATTAATTTAAATCGAAATAAAAAAAAAAGGTCATTTTTGACTAACATTTTTTATTTTTTTTTACTTCATCATAATGGTATGAAACTTGGTAAAGGTGTTGGCACTTGCAATGTGAACACAAACAAAATCATGGACATGATTTGTAAAGGTTGAGTGATCCATGCGAAGAGCACCAGAGGTTCTGCCAAGCAGAGGAGAGTCTGCTGGAGAAAAGAGAATGCGATTGAGCTCGTAATAAAACAAGAATCAACATCGGCTTAGTTTTTCCAGAGATGGCGAGAAGTTTGAAATGTTGTAAGCGTAAAACGATGCGTAGATGGCATTTTTGTTACTCAACAGGTGAGTTAGGTGTAAACTGCCATATGTAGCTCTCTAACAAAGTTCACTGTAAAGCTTTATCTATTGTGAAGAGTCATATTCATCCCCAGTCACACAGAGCCGAAGCACAACCAAAACTATGTTCTTCCGCAAAATGCATGCAGTTTTGTTAGCATACTGGATATGGAGAGCAGTATTTTCAGCCATGATGTATGCAAGTAATAAACCCATAAAAATGTATGGTAACACTTTAGGGAACACATTCACTACTAACTATGACTTTTACTTCCCATTAATAGTTAGTAAGGTAGTTGTTAAATTTAGGTATTGGGTTTGATTAAGGGATGTAGAATATGGTCATGCAGAATCTAATATGTGCTTTATAAGTACTAATAAACAGACAATATACTAGTAATATGCATGCTAATAAGCAACTAGTTCATAGTGAGAATTGAACCCTAAAATAAAGTGTTAGCAAATGTATTTAATAAAATAAACCATGTACGGATGTTGGTAATGGAGCATTTTTGAGTATGATGACTACCAGTAAATGAGAACATGAAAGGTAACGGCACCTGCCACCAGCAGGATGGGGTGCTTATCCGGGTGCAGCTCCATCTGTCTGGCAATCCAGGGCCCATCGAAGTGGGCGTACCACCATCCTTTCTTCTTGTTGTTCGGGTCTTTGTATTGGTCTCCGGGTCGGATGAAGGGAATGCGAAAGAAGCGCTGCTGTCTGTTCATGACGATCTCTTGCTGCCGAGGCATTACAGGCACAACCGGGTTCTGCTGGGCTGGAGGATGATGGGACGACAACTCCATTAGTGTTAGAAAAACACAATCATCTAATTCTCCTAACATCGCCTAGCCAGTTGGGACAAGATAAAGTGTCCGTGTAAATCTTGGCCACAACCAGACAAGCAATGTCATTTGGTTTCTATTATGATGCATTAGTTAAGCTCCGCCCACAGTGTAATCTCATTGGTCCAGAAAAATCACAATGCTGACCTTCTACATGAAGCTTTTATAGCAATTATATAGGCTATATTGATTGAGAAAAGCTTTAAATGTTCTAAAACCTTGGCTACTGCATATGTGCTCATCATGAAATATTTGATATGTTATTACTGGACTGTGCATGTGTGGATCTGATTCATTCAAAAGCATTATGAATGGTCTGCTAAAAAAAAATATCATAAAAAGTACGTACGCAGAATGGAACAACAATTGAACAAAAGAAACTTCAGACCTGGAGATCTAGCAATATTATATAAGTCTACATACAGTGTCCTCCACTAATATTGGCTCAGTTGGTAAATATGATCAAAGATAAATCTGCATTGTTTATCCTTTTGATCTTTCATTAAAAAAATTACAAAATTCTACTCTTTCATTGAAGTAAAACAATTGAAAGTGAAATACATTAATAAAGTTTGTTACAAAAAAGTCTTTCAAATCAATGTTCTTTTGAACTTATTAAAACAATCCTGAAAAATGTATTGCTTTTTTTTTTTTTTTTTTTTTTTTTACAAAAAATATGAAGCAGCACAACATTGATAATAATCATAAATGTGTCTTGATCATCAAATCCTCATATCAGAATGATTTCTGAAGGATCATGTGACACTGAAGACTGGAGTAATGATGATAAATTCAGCAGGAATAAATTACACTTTACTATATATATTCACATAGAGAACTGATGTTTTATATTGTAATTTTTCACAATATTTCTGTTTTTACTGTATTTTGATGCAGCTTTGGTGAGATCTTTTAAAAAGTAGTGTAAATATATATTATAATAGTTAGGAAAGCAGCAGGGAAAGAGGGACATTTTATTCGTAATTGTAAATATTGTTTTCTATTGGCTTTGTTAAATAAGTGAGTTAGGCTAATTATTATATTTTCTCTCTTTTCATTTGATTAGGTCTTTTAGTTGTGTTTTGTGTTAGACATCTGTTGATTTATTATTTTGTCCATACTTACCGATGAAGCAACTGCTTTCAATTATGTCAACTATTACAAAAAACAAAAAAACACCACCACAAAAAATGATTTGTGCATGCAGTGTGTAATATGTGTTTCATCGACCTCCAGTGGGATTTGTGGGATTTCTCACCGTAGTCTGTGATGGCTTTCGGTACCCTCTGCTCATCCTGAGTGTTGCGTTTCTTGTTCTTTGACTTCCACGCGTGATACACCTTCAGTCTGCGGTGAAACTCCTCACGGCACGCGGCTAACAACTCGATATCTACATGGATAGTGTGGAAAGAGAGTTGGAAACTGAAATAAAATGGACATTTACATCATCCACAGTTTTACCCATTAACACAGAATTAAGTTCATTTTAAATAATAAGTTAATAATAATCTGAAAGAACATCTCACGCGCATCTCATTTTCTCTCATTATGACATTAACTCATTGAAGACTCTCTTATGAGAATACTCAACAAAACTGACATTTTGGCATAATTGTGTGTGTTATTGTTCGTTCAAGCGCGAAAGAGAATTCGATGCTGGCGCGCGTCTTTATGTGCATCGTGTGTGTGTGTCAGTCAGGACATTCACAGACAGCACGTCTCTTTTGTCTCGCTTGAATGGTTTAAAAGCATTTGCATGAATAAAAGCGTGATCATATAAATGTAACGCTAGCCAAAGGATGACAGAATAAACGGATGCTGCGTTAAAATGAATACATTATTCACATACGTTAACGCAATAATTTTGACAGCACTACAGATTATATCATCTAAAATGACAATCTCAAATGTTAAGGTTACTAATCAAATGTGTGACATTGAGTAACACAAGGGGCCCTATTTTAACGATCTGAGCGCATGCTGCAAGTGCACTTGGGGCGTGTCCGAATCCACTTTTACTAGTTTAACTCTCCCATTCCCTTTAAAAGCCAGTTGTGCTCACTCCATGGGGGATTAACAATTTACATGGAGGAATTTGTGAGCGGGAAGACTGACATATTTGGCATGTGTGTGTGCTGCTGCGCGTCCCTGTGTGTGTAATAAGCGTTGTGCACCCTGCCTACAAATGCATATTACTTACGCACCCTTTAAATAACACAAAAAATACTGCACTATTGACTTTAGAGCAGGTTTGTGTTGGTCAATGGCGCAGTCGTTTTCAGTTCCTCACAATAGCAACGCTCCAGCAATGCTCCTGAACTCCTGGTGTTCAGACCAGACGCCCATGGGTGAACAGATGCGCCAGTGCATTTGATATTTAAACAACGTGGAGCTGGACGTGAACATGAGAACTGCGTCCGGCTGAAACTAGCAGAATACACTTGCGTCGCGCCTGGCGTCACATTGCGCCGTGTGTATGATAGAGCTCAAGATGTCAAATGATGCTGGATCACATGATCGTCAGGTCTAGGCCAGATTGAGTGCCAAAGGGGGACATACCAAAAATAAATACTCTATTTACTTGACTTGTTATGCTGATAATATGATTTGTAAAGAGAAAATCTATTGGTTAAGGATGCAAATTTATTACACTGTCATAAACATTTTTCTATTGAAATGCAGATACAGAAGAAACAAATAAAACCAAATTTACTGATGAAATCAACTAAAAGCTTTCCTACCACAGGATGTATTGATGGCATCTCGTAATTCAGCATATTTCCACTTGCTGAGCTCATATTTCTTGACATCGGCTTGGGCATTTGTGGCGGTCACCTGTGGAGCTCTGAATCCATGGAAACAACACAAACAAAACCAAATGAACAAGACATACTGATGCATTCTCCTTAGGTTGAAACTAGAGCTACTTAAAGTACTGTGGATCTACAAGCTGTACAAAAACCATGAGGATCTCAACAAGATACATTTACACTACATACAACACACAACACTTACTAACTCTAATATGTAACTAAATCAAATACATGGTAATTGCAAAAAAAAAAAAAGTCTACATTCCTTTAATTGTGAAAGTATCAGAGATCAGTTAAAGAAGAGAAGAGAAGAGTTTAAACATCACAACACCAATAACAGGAAGATCAATTTCAGAAAAATGGACAAATCAGCATCAATCAGGAAACACATTCATTCATGGACAGAAGTAATAAAACTAGACGTGACTCTGGATTCATTTGATTAACAAAATGATTGGACTGAAAATTGCGTATAATTTTAGGCTCATTATCAAGGTCATTTTGTTTGTTTTTCAGTTGTGATTTCTGGTTGTGTGTATCTGTAGTGATAACAAACCCTTCTACCCACCGAGCCAGAAGATCAGACATTTCCTTGGCCATTTCCTCCCTAAAGGACATGATTATTGGACCGTACGTATGTTAGTATATGACGTCAGCAGTGACCCGCTAAAATAATATTCCCTCCATTTGTGCATTTTACCAACAAGATTCCCAGTTGGACCTACTTTAGTGATACTGTGGAAATACATGTTTACAAAAGTACCAAAGAGCTGCTTTTAAACTAATCTAATAATTGGCAGCAAACAATCAAGATTTCAATAGGAGACGTAGTGAAAATGTAACCTACATGGTCAAGCTCTTGAGCTTTTGTGGTGGTGCCACACTGTAAAAACAGACAGGAAGAGCATTAATAGAGTGTCCAAAGACTCAAAATCCCACCACCATCAATGCTTTAGAAGAACGTCCCAGGTTCAAGACAAGCTGAAGGAGGAAACTAATTCCGCTTGATCTTTTACTATATTCGAGTTTATTGCATTATAAAAATATATTGTGTATATTGTATAAACTTTTGATTTATTTAATGTGCGTTTGATGACTGAAAGTATTAATTTCTTAGTAAAAAAAACAAACCACAGAAAATAAGCCTTGTCCCTCAGTGTCTTCTTTTAGAGCAGCAAAAATCATAGCGATGGCTATAAAGCAAATGCCTACATTCATTCTTCAGCAAACATTATTATTATGTGAGCTAAAGTTGTCTAAATTGTCATCTGGTTAACATTTGGTTCTGCCCAGTGCTTTATTTGTAAATTCCCGGAAAACAACGAATCAAACCAGTGACTAAACGCTGAACTTCACATTGTTTCTCTTAGTAGGATGAAAATAATCTGTTATTTAAACTGTGATTAAATTATATATGGAAAGCGATCAAAGAACGCTCCCTTTACAATCACTGGAGCTGTCAATCAAACAGCGCGCGTTTATCAGTGACTGAGTTCTGAATATAATGCCATAGATCTGAATATAATGCCATAGATCTGAATATAATGCCATAGATCTGAATATAATGCCATAGATCTGAATATAATGCCATAGAACTGAATATAATACCATAGATCTGAATATAATGCCATAGATCTGAATATAATGCCACGATCTGAATATAATGCCATAGATCTGAATATAATGCCACAGATCTGAATATAATGCCATAGATCTGAATATAATGCCATAGATCTGAATATAATGCCACGATCTGAATATAATGCCACGATCTGAATATAATGCCATAGATCTGAATATAATGCCACAGATCTGAATATAATGCCATAGATCTGAATATAATACCATAGATCTGAATATAATGCCATAGATCTGATAATAATGCCATAGATCTGAATATAATGCCACGATCTGAATATAATGCCACGATCTGAATATAATGCCACGATCTGAATATAATGCCATAGATCTGAATATAATGCCATAGATCTGATAATAATGCCATAGATCTGAAAATAATGCCATAGATCTGAATATAATGCCATAGATCTGAATATAATGCCATAGTTCTGAATATAATGCCATAGATCTGAATATAATGCCATAGATCTGAATATAATGCCATAGATCTGAATATAATGCCATAGTTCTGAATATAATGCCATAGATCTGAATATAATGCCATAGATCTGAATATAATGCCATAGATCTGAATATAATGCCATAGATCTGAATATAATGCCATAGATCTGAATATAATGCCATAGATCTGAATATAATGCCACAGATCTGAATATAATGCCACAGATCTGAATATAATACCATAGATCTGAATATAATACCATAGATCTGAATATAATGCCATAGATCTGAATATAATGCCATAGATCTGATAATAATGCCATAGATCTGAATATAATGCCACGATCTGAATATAATGCCATAGATCTGAATATAATGCCATAGATCTGAATATAATGCCATAGATCTGAATATAATGCCATAGATCTGAATATAATGCCATAGATCTGAATATAATGCCATAGATCTGATAATAATGCCATAGATCTGATAATAATGCCATAGATCTGAATATAATGCCATAGATCTGAATATAACGCCATAGATCTGAATATAACGCCATAGTTCTGAATATAACGCCATAGATCTGAATATAACGCCATAGATCTGAATATAACGCCATAGATCTAAATATAATGCCATAGATCTGAATATAATGCCATAGATCTGAATATAATGCCATAGATCTGAATATAATGCCATAGATCTGAATATAATGCCATAGATCTGAATATAATACCATAGATCTGAATATAATGCCATAGATCTGAATATAATGCCACGATCTGAATATAGTGCCATAGATCTGAATATAATGCCACGATCTGAATATAATGCCACGACCTGAATATAATGCCACGACCTGAATATAATGCCATAGATCTGAATATAATGCCATAGATCTGAATATAATGCCATAGATCTGAATATAATACCATAGATCTGAATATAATACCATAGATCTGAATATAATGCCATAGATCTGAATATAATGCCATAGATCTAAATATAATGCCTAGATCTGAATATAATGCCATAGATCTGAATATAATGCCATAGATCTGAATATAATGCCATAGATCTGAATATAATGCCATAGATCTGAATATAATGCCATAGATCTGAATATAATGCCATAGATCTGAATATAATGCCATAGATCTGAATATAATGCCTAGATCTGAATATAATGCCATAGATCTGAATATAATGCCATAGATCTGAATATAATGCCACGATCTGAATATAATGCCATAGATCTGAATATAATGCCATAGATCAGAATATAGTGCCATAGATCTGAATATAATGCCATAGATCTGAATATAATGCCATAGATCTGAATATAATGCCACGATCTGAATATAATGCCATAGATCTGAATATAATGCCATAGATCTGAATATAATGCCATAGATCTGAATATAATGCCATAGATCAGAATATAATGCCATAGATCAGAATACAATACCATAGATCTGAATATAATGCCATAGATCTGAATATAATGCCACGATCTGAATATAGTGCCATAGATCTGAATATAATGCCATAGATCAGAATACAATACCATAGATCAGAATACAATACCATAGATCTGAATATAATGCCACGATCTGAATATAGTGCCATAGATCTGAATATAGTGCCATAGATCTGAATATAATGCCATAGATCTGAATATAATGCCATAGATCTGAATATAATGCCATAGATCTGAATATAGTGCCATAGATCTGAATATAGTGCCATAGATCTGAATATAATGCCATAGATCTAAATATAATGCCATAGATCTGAATATAATGCCATAGATCTGAATATAATGCCATAGATCTGAATATAATGCCATAGATCTAAATATAATGCTATAGATCTGAATATAATGCCATAGATCTGAATATAATGCCATAGATCTGAATATAATGCCATAGATCTGAATATAGTGCCATAGATCTGAATATAATGCCATAGATCTAAATATAATGCCATAGATCTGAATATAATGCCATAGATCTGAATATAATGCCATAGATCTGAATATAATGCCATAGATCTGAATATAATGCCATAGATCTGAATACAATACCATAGATCAGAATACAATACCATAGATCTGAATATAATGCCACGATCTGAATATAGTGCCATAGATCTGAATATAGTGCCATAGATCTGAATATAATGCCATAGATCTAAATATAATGCCATAGATCTGAATATAATGCCATAGATCTGAATATAATGCCATAGATCTGAATATAGTGCCATAGATCTGAATATAATGCCATAGATCTAAATATAATGCTATAGATCTGAATATAATGCCATAGATCTGAATATAATGCCATAGATCTGAATATAATGCCATAGATCTGAATATAATGCCATAGATCTGAATATAATGCCATAGATCTGAATATAATGCCATAGATCTGAATATAATGCCATAGATCTAAATATAATGCCATAGATCTGAATATAATGCCATAGATCTGAATATAATGCCATAGATCTGAATATAATGCCATAGATCTGAATATAATGCCATAGATCTGAATATAATGCCACGATCTGAATATAATGCCATAGATCTGAATATAATGCCATAGATCTGAATATAATGCCATAATCAACACTTTTCACACAAAACATCCAAAGATGTGTATATGCGATCCAGTAATATACTGTGATTACAGTATATAATACAGTATGTAATTGCATTACAACAGCCAAATTGCACGCGCAAGTTTCAGAAAAACGCTTAAAAAACCCCCGAAGTGCATCAAAGTTTATTTGTTCAATATTGCGATGTGGTCAAATCCAATATATCATCATCAAAACATGGCATGGAACACTTTGTAGCTGCATTTTTCCCACTTCTTAAAACTCTTTATACATTTAACATGGATTTAGCAAGTTATTGACAACATTATCATTATTATACTTCATTTGAGATGTATGAGATGGGGATCCCCAAATGATGTGCCGGATCCGGCTTGTTCCGGCACAAATTAAGCCCTGGTTCTGTCGCACTGACTTCCATTACATTACAGTAAATGCGATGTTTGTTTGTTTTTACTCACGGAAGCTCAACTTGCATTGAACCTGGAACAATCCTTTAACCTGCAGCTGTATGATTGACTGTTTGTATGAAAAGAAACAGACTAATATTTAAATGCATGTGTCAAGTACTGTAAGTCATTTGAATATGATGGGTGTTTTATTTGGCCCAGTGTGATGTAAGATGTCCTATGGGGAATGTTTAGCTGTAGGGTGTACTGGGTAAAGGTTTTGAGATAGAATGCTTTTTTGTGGGCTTCAGAGGGATGCAAATACCTGCGCAATCCGGCTTCCACAGGCATCTCCTCTGGAATGAGTTCGGCCTCGCTCTGAGCGATCCGTAGGGCCAGCTCTCTGTCCCGCCGCTCTTGTTCCAGCACCGCCTGTCGGGCCGTGTCCTGCTCCCTCTCTGCCTCCAGCTGCAGCTCCATCTCCTCCTGAGGAACACGCCAACAGTGACACGCGTCACATTCAGCTGCTCATGCGATTTGTCAGTTCAGATCTGTCATATTTGTAATAGATGTTTGCATAGTGGTGCGTATACAAATATTTGGAAAGAATCTAAAATTATACCATTACTTAAAAATAGGGAAAAATTACTAACTGTAGGCCAATTATTATATTTCCTATTTGGAGTAAGATTTTAGAGAAGATTACTTTTAAGCAAATTTTACATTATTTTAGTATAAATGGATTGCTTGCTGTGCATGCTTATAGACCAGGACACTCGACTTGTACTGCTCTTATACACATGACAGATGAATGGTTAGCATGTCTAGATGATAAGACATCGGTGGGTGCTGTTCTTTTAGATTTTACAGCAGCTTTTCATGATATTCTTGTTGCCAAACTGAAATGTTATTATTTTTCACTTACAGCCCTTGACTGGATCATAAGTTATCTTTCCAATAGAAAAGTTTTATAATGGATCTTTTTTTGAGACCAAAAATACTTACTGCGGTGTTTAGGTCTATTTTTATAAATGATTTACCGTGTGTTGATAATGCTAATTTAGTTATGTATGCAGATGATTCAACAGCAGAACAACTTAAGTGAGGAGTTGCAAACAATTACGAACTGGGTTAGAACTAATACATTCATTTTAAACATGGAAAAAACTAAATGTATCATTTTTAGTAACAAAAATATTATTACTAAGGTTGCTGACTTTTGATGGACCTCCAGTGGAACAAGTAACAAGTGTTAAGTTGCTGGGTGTGAAACTTGACAATATGCTGTCTTGGTCTGAACATATAGATTATATCGTAAGCAATATGGGAAAAGGTATAGCTGTGGCCAGGAAATGTTCTTTTAGTTTTAAAAGATGTGGTGCAATCATTAGTTTTATCAATGATATGGTCAAGTGCATCTGAGAATGGCTCAGAACAGAGCAGCTAGGTTAGTGCTTCATTATCCATTTCAGGCCAATGTTATTGCTATGCATAGAAAATGATCATGGCCTCATGGGATAGTAAAGTGTCCATTGGTTGCACACTTCAGAATCTCTTCAGAAGTAGGAAGTCTTTTCACCAACTGTTTTATGAATACTATTAATTCAGATGCACACATACTATTTTTCGCCTACTATATAGTATGGAAGTTGGCATATTTGAGCCGCGTTTCTACCGAACAATTTGTCCCAGGAACTTTGTCCCCCAGACCTGTTGCTGTCTCCATTTCCATTGCAGTCTAAAGTACCGTTAAGATTAGGCAAATTAGTCCGGTGACATAGGACTGCACGCGACTTTCCAGTTCCTGCTTGATTTCGTCCTCCGCATATAAGCTTAATAAAGCCTGAACCTCGTCGTCGGTCCATCGGTCGTATTTTTTAAAGAAGTCCCACCCCCAAAAGTTCCTGAACTTTGAAAAAGTGCTACCTCGCGAGCAGGGACTTTCTGAGGGGGACATTTTACCGGAACATTTACACCAAAGCGTATTTTTAAAATTGTTTTCAATGGGAGCACCGCGTTTTTAAAAAAGCAGAAGCGCAACAAGGCACTGAGCGTCTATTTCACGCTCAAGCACTGAACGCTCAGCGTTTTTTACTGGTCGCCAAGAGTTGAAGAATGTTCAACTTTGAGTAAAACGCAGCGCGCATCATGGTCACTTTTTACCCAGCCGTCCAATCACAGTGGAGGAGGGGCGGGACATATATCAAACCAACCAACCGTTGCTTTCTGCTTGTACAACGTCAAAAGAATGCGACAACAACAAGCATAATAACGGAACAAAATAATTTAAAACAAGAGCCAGAGCAAATACTTTACATTGTATCAACATTTTTATATAGAAACAATACAGAAACCAACTATCTGTGAAATGAGATACTAGCAACACTTCCGCGGATATTCCGTATCATAACAAGCAAAGCGTCTCAACTACAAATATTGTTTGTTTAAAATATTTTAAAAATCTATAACTTTTTTGTCCTACTGTGAGATCCACAATGAGCAGGAAACCGTAAGTGCTCCTCAGAGTTAAAGCTCAGGTTAATTCAGAATTATAAAAAATCCTGACGGAGTTGTCGCAAAATGAGGACAAGTTTTATAGCTATTTTTTAATGGAAAATATAATTCAATATTTACTTGTATTGTTTGATATCTTAATGATCTCCGCCTTTTAATGTAACTGTGTATTTTTTAATTTGTTGCATTTTTAAACACTTTGTTTGGCAGTTTTGTGACCTCATGCTGAGGACGGGCTAAATCACGTGTGTTTCCAAGTATAGAGTGTGCTTTTAAAATAATACTAAAAGACATTATTTAAAAGAATAAGCAATGCATGTCCTGAGTATACAAATGTCCCTTAGATGTAACTTTTTAAGTATTTTTATTGTGTTGACATTCTTACTTTTTAACATAAATAGGGCTTTTGCGGTTGGGACATGTTTTGTCCCTTATCTCAAGAATCAGTGACATATGTATTTAGAAGACAGTGTAGATGCATGTTGTATGTTTGATGTGCTGCTACTGCTAAGGTGTATAGTTTGATGATTTGATTAGTGTAATTGTTTTTTTGGTTTTATTTTATTTGTATGTTTTTTTCTTGTATGGCTGTGTGGACCCCAAGATGATTAGCAACCACTTTGTGGAAGCTAATGGGGATCTGAATAAAGAATAAAGAATAGAAAAGCAGAAATACTCTGGTGACCCTGGTACACACAGCTCTGTGCAACTTCACATAACCGACACCCGCTTTTTTTTTGTATTTGCAATGGTTTTTATCAGTCAACACCAAACACAAGAGTACAGACTCAAGAGAGCCGGTGTCATGACAAATCGGGTCTCCCCGAACTGTTAGTTAATGATTATCCTAAGTATATACAAATTATATTCATCTAAAATACGCATAGCTTACTATACAATGCGTACAAAAACACATTAGTGCATATAAAACCAATTGAACGTAATTTCTTACACTTGAATAACTGTTAATAAATAATAATAATAGCCTATTAAGTGAATAACTGGACATCATTCATTTGTTTGATTTATAACTGAAATATTTTGACATTTAACACTTAATTTAATACATAATTACATTAAAAATGATTGAGAATATATGTAGGGTAAGCTATCAGGCTAATCATGGTTCTGTATGCTATGCTAGTATATACTAATACAGACATAAATAGTCATTATAACGTAGTTGAAGCATTTATCATAACATGATTTAGTATGAATTGTAATCAGGCGCTAAGGAGTACCTATTAAAAGCAATTTGAACCAATGGGATTGCTAGGGGTCCTAAAGGAGACCCAATGTGTCACTACACCGGTTCTAGATTCTTCCTCTGCTATACAGTGCTGGAGGGATAATGTATTTTTGTAGGCCAAACCCTTGAAATGAGTTTTAGCACTTCCTGTTCCATCGTCCTAGTCAATGGGTTTTTGTTTAAATGCCTGAAATAAGGCGCTGAACACAAGCTCAACATATTGTCGAGTTTTATTCTACAAAATAAAAAACATCAGTAATACCCTGTGATTTTTTTAAAGCTTTTACTTGTCTTGAAAAAGACGGTTGCTAACAAGTATGTGACACTACAGAGGTTGTCCTTACCTAACAGAAACTCATCTACTCACTAGTTCACTTTCACAGCCTCATTGTGTTTATAAATCACGCTCTTGCAAACTAATATAACGCCAACTTTTGGGGAAAGATTATCCCGATGAACAAAACGTGTAAGAAGCATAAGCTTTTGTTAGTCACAGAGCTTATTTTCTGCAATAATCCAAAAGCCAATGGAAAAATCCTATTGGGTTTTTGTCGAGGGAACCAGGGTGATGCGAGCTACAAAATACATCATCACTGCAGCACTTTATTCACTGTGGCAGTTTGTGAGCACCACCAAGACATAGTTTCATGTAACAGCAGGTATGTGACTAAAAGTGTGAATCTTATTGGTCTGCCAGTCTTCATTGCAGTGCAATGGAAAAGAGATTGGAACCATATCCATAAAAAACAGCCGTTTATTAAAATTAAAATGTTTAGAGCACCAAATTTCACATCAAGTATTATTCTTGGTGTGAACAGGGTTTAAGGGACATGGTCCGAAACGAACATTGGCCTAACGCAAGGAAAAATGGCACTGGCGTGTAAATAAACCAGTTACTCACCAGAGACCAGTACATTTACAGTATTAGGAGCTGATGTAAGGGCCGTGCACAACCTAAATGCTCTCAGATATTTTTATGAAAGTGTGAGATTGGCTATATGATGCTGGAAATTACATCATATAGAGTGATGACAAGTCAAATATATTTGTTTGCCACAAATATGCAAGGAAATAACAGCCAAAAAATCTTATAGAGGGTATGCACGTGACGTCACCATCGGCCGGAGTGACTGCGGTTACGCCCACTGAGTGGCAGAAAGACTGAGCGGCAGCATTGGTTTACAGCGTGAATGCTGCGGAAAACACACAAAAACACACTTTGAGATTGACTGTACAAACAGATTTGACAAGAAATCTGAGGAGTGTTTTTACAGACTGCCTAAAGCTACAGAGAAGAGAAACAAATGGATCTGCAATTCACAGAAACAACTGGACTCCAGGCAGAGAAACGTGGATTTACAGTTATCATTGTGTCAATATGTTGAATTTTGGGGTAAACTCATACCCTATACATTGTATTGTTATATACTGTATTGACAACTCAATTCAATATTTACCATCTTATATTCTGCATGATTGAATGTTTTTAAATAAACACTGACGAGAACTATACATGTTTAAGGGCTGGACGATATGACAATATATAACATTGATATATGTGATCACTTGGATTTAGACCAACATATATTATATTTATATAAAGCGTTCACAGGCAAATTTGCCTTATGTATTTCCCAGGTGTTAAAATCAGGCTCATATAAATGTCAGGAAACACGATTCCTGGCTGCATGTCAATATCCATGGATCACTGGATCTTTGGTAAGTTGTAAGGAACACTATATCGAGTCCAATCTTTAGTTTAAACTGACAATCGTTTGTTTTACTCGTGTTTTCGCAGTTTCCCCAATTAAATCCAGTCATTCAGCAGCTCTTCTCCCACTCAGTCCGGCTGAGGGGGCGTGTCCCGGCGGGAAAGTGACATCAATGCATACCCTACAGTCATAGGCACAAATACTTATTTTTAATAAGGACATTTTGACCTATTGGCAGGTGCGACCAAAGGTTAAAGAGGTACTTCACAGCTGGCAAAATGAGCTTTCAATAAAACTTGGCTGCCTATACAGTAGTACAGCCTATACTTAAGCTAAATAGTTAGGAAATCTTCAACACCCATAATGCACTGGGTATGTTGCCATCTAAAGGCTGCAAAGAATCGTAAATACAAATAGAACGGAATTATGAAAAAACTGAAAAATCTCAGTGTTTGTAGTTGATATTTCATATTTGAACAGTGTTTTAGGCCAAACGAAGCGGAAAAACTGAAAGAAACTCCCATTCCGTCATTTCTGCCCGAAGCAAACCACCGTCGCGTAGCCTACAGGTAAGAAAGCTGTTGCTATAGTGTTTCATTTTTACCATAATGCGGTTTAAAGAGTAGACATAGTATGATGCAATTTTCAGTGATAAACGTACTCTTAAAATAACTGTTCTGTTAATAATCCTCTGCTGATCCGACTGTGGGCGAGGATACAAAAATGCAGAAATGTAATCTGTAGTTTTTACGAAAGCCCTGGAGCTGTTAAAAGTCTTTTTGCTGACGAATAAATGTAAATTACTTGGTCCAGGTAACTCGGAGAATGAGTAAACATTGTTCATTTACATTATACTACCGACACTGTAACAATACAAAATGGGTAGAAAATCGGCAAAGTTACACTTTAAGGTTTTAGACCCTGCTACAGGAAGGACAAAATGCAGAAGAAATAATGTGGAGTATAACGCTGAGATCACCTGCAGTCTCCTCTCCTCCTCCTCTCTTTTCTTACGCTCCTCCTCTTCATGTTTTCTCTTCAACTCCATCCCCGCTTTCCTAAAACAGACAGATACAAGCTTTAGCTGAGCCTGAGACAAGAATGACTTTCAATGATGAAACAAAAGTACCGACAGATCCATCCATATTGTGACGTATATATGAGTAATATCACACTCGTAGCCGTGCAATATGGCTGTATATCAGCACAGCTGTGATTGGTCCGTAGGTAATCTCTGATGCACAGCCGTAACGCACGGCTACGAGTGTGATATTGCGTTTATACAACAGTTCGACGGCACAAGTGTGTAAATAAATAAGAAACAACAATGGAGTGTCTTCAAAAACGCCTCTTTTGTGCAGAACCACTTCCTTCCACCACTGATTCAGATCATTGACGGTTTAACAGTCGAGCCCAAGCCTCCGTTACTGATTCTGAAACATTACTTTAGATCGAGAAACGAAGGAACGCTGAGTCGCTTCATTGAAGATTATTGTGTTATGAGAGAGAGATCGACTAAACGAGTGTCTGACCTGCATCTGATATAGCATTCATTCTTCAGCTCGATGTCCATAATATTATATCCATTATAAAAATCAGTTTGAATGTCCGCTGAGGAAAGCGATATCTTCACCCTTTTAAAAGATTTCCCATGACAGCACTAAAACAACTTCCCTGTTTACAACCAGTCACTCATAAAGACAGTCTTTGCTGCCATCTGATGGTGTAATAATGTGACCGTCACTGAAGTCCATATCACAATCACTAACGGACCCTTTCTCAAAACCAAATACGGCATATTATTTATATAAAATCATATTTATTGAACAAAAATATTTAAATTGCCAACAATAGCCATTATAAAAGACAACAGGAAATAAACACAAGCAAACAATTCAGTCAAACGTACAAAAGCAGCGCAGGATTCAAGTTAAATATAGCCTGAATATAAAGTTATGATATTTAACTTTGCCTTTAGCCAGTAATAGTAATAGATTAATAAGACCAAAGATTGCCCGTTTGATAAACCCCAAATGAATTATATCTCATGTTTATCCACTATCTACATACAGTAAGAGCCGGCGGCAGATTCCTGAAGGACTGTCCCAGATGAAGCTGTTCTCTGCGGGTACACGAGCGCTGAACAGCCAACAAAGTGTAAAACCGGTGCTATGTTTATATATGAGTCTCATATTTGAGGTCTAAATAACTACATTCTCACCTAAAAAAAACTCTTAAAACTACATTCCGTGACCGCCATGACAGTCGTCGCAAGCGGAGCGATACACACGGTGAAACGGTCCCAGTGCTGATACTGGGAGAATATTGCACGGCTGGAAAAGGCTCTCAGCCAATCAGAAGGAAACTTACAGGAAAAGAAAAATGAAGGGCAGGGACTTGATTCTATCCATCTTAGGGTTTAAGCAGACTAAATGATAATTTAGTCCGGTACACTTCACCAAACAGAAGTCGTTTCACTGGAAGATTGTGTTATGGCATTTTGATTATAAATTATAAGGTACATTTTAAAAAAATTTACTGCATAGCTGAATCATTCGCTATAAAATCTAAAACTTGCATTTAGAAAATAAATACCATGCCAACTTCAATTAAAATCAGATTTTTTTTCCCCATTAGCCAACTTTAACAGGCCATTTTCATATAGAAGAAAACCGCTTCCTTCCATAAGCCAGCAATGGAACCAACATTTGATCTGACAGCTACTGCGGATAGATTTTCACTTCAACTTTATAAGAATTTGGGTCTTTTCTTCAGCTATCAGGTGACTTCACAACAGTCTTATGAACTTTTACGACAGTTTTATGGTCCTCATTCCTCACTTTTACTATAGAGAAAATACCTAGTATATGCAGTGACGGCCCAGTGAGCAGTTTTGCGTTTGTCATACGGGTTTAGATGAAGGTGAATAAATGACGTCTGTGATTTGTGTACTCACAGGCGTCTATCATCTTCCTCTTGTTTGCGCTTCTGATCCTCTTCTTCACGTCTCTTCCTCTCCCTTTCCATTTCCTCTTGGATGCGTCTTAGACGCTCCATCTCCTCCTCCTCCTGTTTCTTCTTCTGCATGGTGCCGAGCAGCTCCTGCGAGCGTGTGACCAGAGCCTGGTGCTCATGGTCGATCTCTATGCGGCTCATTACAGTGCTCTAGAGTGCGAGGAGAGACACAGTTCAGATACAGCTCTTTATCTGCAGGACATGTTGAAGTTAGCTCCTTCTCTCTGACACACACCTTTATCTTGAGTATGTGGGCGTTGATGGAGGAATCTAGTTCCTGCATGTGTTTGCTCATTTCCTGTTTTCCCTCCTTGAGTCCAGACACCACCTGATTCAACTTCTCCATACTCTTCTTCAGGTTATGTGCCTTCACCAGCCCATCGATCCTAACACACACACACACACACACACACACACAATTACATCAATGCTGGCATATGTTTAATGCTGCTGTGTGTAATTTCTTAGCAATCTGCTATTTACACTAAGTGAAAATAGTGATATATTCTATTTACACTATGTAAAAATAGCAGTACTTTGCAATAAGTGTAATAGTTTATACTTATAAATAGTGACAGATACTATTTGCACCTCAGTGTTGTTGTACATTACACGGATGCCACCTTATGGGGACAATAACCCTAATAAACACTTTATTATTAAACACACATTAGACACTTTCCACTCTTTGAATATTTTCTTCATTTTTATTGAAAATAAATGCCTTTCCTAGCTAATATGTCATGGGAAAAGGGAGTAGAGAGAGCTTGGCAAATAGACACTCATTTATTTACAAAGTTGCCTTGTAGACCTCCCTGTAAACACATGTACCACATGAGCTGAAATGATTTGCTGTAGTAACTTGACAGCATGACCACTATCTTCTGTCACTAAAAATGAGTGAAGAGGAGGTGCCGCCCACCGTGGTTTGTGTTTCCTCCTGCACAGCCACATGCGAACGGTCTTCTGCATCTGGATACACGCTGTGGCTCGGTACAGCATCTTGTTTTTCACTGACAGAGCAAGAATGAACAATTGAGGGTTATTTCATTCAGTTCTGTAATTATGTATTGCTTTTAATTATTCTAATGCTAATTTCTATTTTTATTCTTTCTTTCATTCATATTTTATTTGTATATATTTTTTAAAAGCAGCCAACAAGAGTACAGCATACAAGGGAACTCCTTCAATAGCGTTTCCAGGATGCATCTGATGAAGTCAAATAAAAGTCCAGAGTGTGCAGAGATTTAATCTAAACAAAGCGTGGGAGATTTTTTCCCTTCTTTTTAATTTCCGCAGATTTGTCCTCCTCTGTAGGTGTAATAGTTATCTGTACTAAATAAAAATGAGTTCATTGCACTCAAATATTACTGAAAGTTATGTGGACATAATGACTGAAAAAGAACTCAAACTGAATGAGTTATAGACAATTTCTAGTTCCCAGCATGATCATTCGATAATAATTATATAGTTAAGTGATGATTGGGCATTAGCGATGAACACTTGCTGTTAACAAGCAGGGTCATTGAAGGAAAGAGAAACACAAGAACTACAGCTGACTTCAGCCACAGCCTTAGATGAAATCAACTGAAGATAAAAGAAGACATTAAATCTCTGAAGATCTCAGCAGAGGAGGATTAAACAACTCCACAAACAGAGGTTTAGATGTTGATGTTTTATTGGAAAATGTCTGGTCACCATTATGGTTATCAGTGTTTCCTTTAGTATAAAACGCATGGCTCCCAGCATGCATTGGGGCATGAAGCATGTCACCATTGTTGAGATTAATATGCAGACTCTTGATGTCTGTGTGTATGTCTGATCTGTTGCAAGAAAGTATTGTTGGTGAATATAGTCTACTAATAACAAATAGCCACTTTTGGTCAATGATAAGATTAGTGAGTTACTCTACTTCATGAAACTGAAAACTACATCACCTGATCATCTTTGTTTCTGGTTTCCTTTGCAACAAATGATGTGTTTTGGTAAACACTGTTACAAAGACCAAAAACGCACATAAAAAGCCAAGAGTCAAACTGCCCAACTAAAGGAAACACTGATCACCATAATGGTGACCAAACATTTTCAATAAAACATCAACATCTAAACCTCTGTTAATTCTCAATAAGAGCTTCTGTAGACGTCTGACAGACAAAGTCAGTCTGGTTAGTAATGTGTGAAGCTGGTAATGCTGTTTGGGGAGTTGTTTAATCCTCCTCTGCTGAGATCTTCAGAGATTTAATGTCTTTTATCTTCAGTTGATTTAATCTAACGCTGTGGCTGAAGTCAGTTGTAGTTCTTGTGTTTCTCCTTCCTTCAGTGATCTTGCTTGTTAATATCAGGTGTTCATCACTAATGCTCAGTCATCACTTAATTAATCACTCAATTTATTGACTACAATGTATATCTTCTTTTAGTGAACTCAACCGAAATAAGTTCAGAGTACTCTTTTAAACTGAATTGAATTGAGGTAATCGGTTTCCTCAAATGAAATGAGTTAGCTGAACTTGTTGGGTTTTGCGGTGTATATAAACGACAGGTCGTAATCAAAGGCAACCGTCAGTTAGATACGTACATTTAATGACCGACAGGGCGCACCACTGCACCTTCTTCCAGCGGCTGCAGATGAGCCATTTATTGACGCGCTTCACCAGTTCGGCCAGATGATCTGGATCTGACTTCATGATCTGATCAAACTCTGCAAACTGACACAAGAGCACATCAATCAGTCAATCATCTGCACAGGTCAAAGCTATTTGGGGGGGGGGGGTTTATGGTCACAAGGAAAGAAAAAAATATACATCACCTTTCCAGGTCTGAAGAAAACTTTTGTCAAACCAAATTTATAATCCTTTTCATTCAGACCGAGAGCTTTGAACAAAGCCTGTTGAGGAGAAAAAAACAAACAAAATGCTTTTAAAATGTGAATATAGAAGAGCGATATCCTGCACATGTATTTAATCTGTGTAACTGTCCTGATGTAACACACACACCTTGCAGAAGAGTCGCGGGTCGAGTCGGGTCAGTTTGGCGGGCATGTACTGCTTGTACATGTTGTAGAGCTCGTGGAACGGCGCTCGTGACGGGAAGCCGCCCTGCATCAGATCCAGAACGGACACCATCCCTGAGCGGACAAACACAGGCACAGAGTGTGAGAGAAGACACACATGCAAATGAGCATACTGATAGATCTGATCCTGACTGACTTGAGTGAGTGAGTGACATGTAACAGTCCATCTGTCTGCTTGCAAACTCTGACTGAAACGTCAATTAGATTTTTTTTATAGCAAAGACTTTTTGTGTCTTGACACTCAAATACTGTACAACCTTGTGGCATTTGAAATAAAGGGTAGTTGATGCATAGCATGTGTGTGTCTGTGTGTGTGTGTGAGTGAGTGAGAGTGTGTGTGTGTGAGTGAATGAGTGTGTCTGAGTGTCTGAGTGAGTGAATGAGTGTGTCTGAGTGAGTGAGTGAGTGAGTGAGTGAGTGAGTGAGTGTGAGTGAGTGAGTGAGTGAGTGAGTGAGTGAGTGAGTGAGTGAGTGAGTGAGTGCGAGTGTGTGCGTGCGTTTGAGTGTGAGAGTGTGTGAGAGTGCGTGCGTGAGTGAGTGAGTGAGTGTAAGAGTGTGCGTGCGTGCGTGCGTGCGTGCGTGCGTGCGTGCGTGCGTGCGTGCGTGCGTGCGTGCGTGCGTGCGTGCGTGCGTGCGTGAGTGAGTGAGTGAGTGAGTGAGTGAGTGAGTGAGTGAGTGAGTTAACCTGAGCACTGTAGTTGAGACAGAATCTGAGCTCCCTCAAAGTGATGGCCGACCATCTTCAGATTGGGCTTCACACAGCGGACAAAACTTGAACCCTGAAACACAGCAACACAATCAATACCAGCTGGGAATCATAAAAACAAACAATCTTACTGTGCCAGCTGAGCTAATGTATGTGGTAATATATTGTCGTGGCAAAAATGAACTCAGTTGCATCACTGAATAAGAGACAAACCTTAGCCAATTGTCTTTATAAAGATTTATTTTCTTGCAAGAAAAGAGTCACAGTCATCCTGAATGTCTGCAGAGTGATAACTGACAGTCACAACAAAGCTCTGCTCTCTTATAGTTGTTCTAACTCAAGGTCTCCACTGCTCTCCTCCTGTAATTTTCCACAGTCTTCTATCTTTCAGTTTTGCACCTGGACCCTCAGAATTAAATCTCCCCTGACCCCCTCAGGTCAAGTGACCCTCAATTTAGATGTCCAGTGACCTCTAAGGTCACAAACTAGCCATTGTGTCTGTTAGAGTTTAGAAAAGTGTTTATGCATAGCAGAAATGTTACAAACATAATGATTCTTTACTGTATGAATATATGTAAACCAATAAACATCTCATGCATAATGATTCGTCTTCTTCTATGATTAAATTTTTCCACTACAATATCGTCACTGTTGGCGGAAACCTTGTATGTCCAAAACCTCTACTTCTCAGGAAGAAAAAAAAAAACACTGTTTATTATTATTTTTATTATTTTTCTTTTTTTAAATACACTGCACTGTCTAATTTTAATACACTTGTATGTGTCATTATATTATTAACATTTTACCAAAATCAAGCTCAAATGGAGTTTTTTTACCAGCGAATTTGAGAATTTTTGGACATTCAATGATTTATGAAAAAAAAAAAAAATGGAGATGCAAGGTTTCCACCAGACATCGATGATAACATTAATGTAAAACTGAAAAATCACAACAAATAAGGGCTTGATGACTCACAGTACTGTGCAGCTTTTCCAGAAGAATATTCAGTTGTGTCTAAGAGAGAACAAAATATATAAAACACTTATCAAATTTAAAACCTGCACAAATAACATTAATACTGCATGTCCAATACAGAACAAACACATACAACCTCAAATTAAACCATGCATTTCAGATTCTTTTACTTAATTAAACAAGCTGCGGCTCACATTCAACTGTAAAACAGGGCAACCGCACGTTTAAAATACTCAATATGTACACACTAATATATCAGACAACCAAGAAGTGGCTTGAGTCCATCAGGAGACGTGGGAGACGAACTGGGAGACGTGTTTCAATCTCTCATGAACTGCCTTTAACACTGAGTGTAAAACACTGACTCTTCTTCCTGTAAAACTGTCTGCATGTTGAGGGAGGCTACTCTGTGCTAAGTTACTTTATCCACAGTATTTGTGCAATTCTTGCTCATTT